>OX411309.1:135537222-135844722 GCA_948150685.1 Rhaphigaster nebulosa
ACTAGGAGATGGGTGCGGGAGCATAGAAGGAGAAGGATTAATGTTAGGAGGAAGGGACGGGGGAGAAGCCAAGTTAAACGAAGTAGCAGGTGATGAACCGAAGCTCTGATGCTGTGGACCCTGGAACAGAGAAAGTTTATTGTAAAGAGGTCTATGGTTGTATTTACGAATTCCTCCATTCCAAGCCTAATTAAAAACAGAGTTGGCCATACAAGCATTAAATAATCGTCACTATTTCGACTTCGACAACATATAAACCATACTTTTACTTATTTACTAAATCGAATCCTCTTTTATCGCTGAGCAGTATAAGGTGCCTGCTTCTAGAGCCTGACCCAAGAATTTCTGTCCTGTGCCAGCTGCCTTCTCCTTCTCCAGTCCATTCCTCTCCTGTTAAAGGCTCCTTTAACTCCTCCTTCCCAGGTGTTCCTTGAGGCCGCTTCTCCTCCACTCTGACCTCGTAACACTGGCAATTCTGTCTCCAGCCATTCATAAGACATCCAAATCACCTGAGTTGGTTCTCTTCAATTACTTCCTCTGCAGGCCTCAGGTCCAGGTTTGCTATACTGGTTTGCTATACTTGGTTGCTATACTGATTCCGTCTTGTTTTTCCCTCCACTTTTCTTAAGTAGCGCATTTCCATGGCTTGGATTAGGCTCTTGTGCTTGGTAGTGAGGGTCCAAGGCTCGCTTACATAGATCAGAATAGGGAGGAAAGTGTTTTGAAGATAACCTTCTTAGTTGCCGTGGAAACTTCCTTGATAAATGCCTATTTCATAAATCATACTTATAAAGACTAAACTCCCTAAGAGGCTGATTTTATAAATGTTTTTATAAACTAGGAGAATTTCAGAAGAGATATACTGAATTTAAAATAAATTATATTTTCTAAGATTGTGGTGGTTGGTAGCTATAGATATAATTGGTCAAATATCAATGTTATCAAATTACATCAACTACTTTCATTTACGTATGTGTAAATGTATTTTTCCTGACACATTTATATTTCGAAAATGGCTCGCTCGATTTGGCCCAAAGTTGGGGATTAGTGTAAAATTGGTCCAGTATCAATTATATAAAATTTCATTGATTACTTTTGTTTATGCATATGCAAACGTATTTTCCTTGACATATAGTTGGGCTATGTTCAAATTTATATCAACAAATTTCCAGATCTTATACTTTTTCCTGGTCTTTAGAGTTCAGTCCATATCATCATTGTTTTCTTCATCGGAATTAAAATTATAAGTTTTTGAAGAGACCGAGTATTACGCATTTGTTTTTCTTTATGTACCCAACAGAAATAGTGAGGAAATGATCCGGACCTCCTTGGTAAACTTTTTCCTGTTCATTATAACTTGAAGACATGATTGGATGAAAGTGCTGTGTACCAAATTTTTCGAAAATTGATATTTTCTTAGGACTGAAGGTGTTAGGTGCTTATCTTCGCCTTGTAACATTACCAACTCAAGATTGTTGAATAATCGCATGACTTATCAATGGATTGGATAGATCATGACTTACAAAAATTATGTAAAAAAAAACTTTATTTTCTCAAAACTTTAAATTTGTAATATATATAACACTTACATTCACGCACGCCTTCAATTAATTAAATTTTTTAAAAATGATTACCTGTGATATGTTGGCTGTGTGCGGACTGGCGGGAGTGTGAGGGTTACTAGGAGGTGTCAGCGGCGGGTGGAACCTGAGGCCCGAGCTCTCCCTCGCCGGTGACTGGGGACCACGTACGACACCGAGGAAACCTCCTCCTTCTCCCGATTCCAAAGCGACCGGGGAGGGAGGATTGTCATCTTCAGATTGCGATCGCCGACGGTATACAAGTGTTTCATCTACATATTTACTAAGGAAGGCCTAAAAAACATAAAAAAATGTAAATTATAATAATAATAGTAATGAAAACCAATAAATGAAATGAAATATACAGCAATTTATTCTAGAATTATGTTCCCTTAGGACGAGTTATGTGAATGATGCAGAAGCCCAAATAATTTGGCCATAATAATTTAACATAAATATGTTTTTCTTATAATAATAAAAATTAATAAATGAAATAAAATAATAATATAAAACTTGATTATTATTTACATTTTTTTTTTTTTTTATAGTTTACGCTCACATTGGAGCACTTTAATCAGTCTTTATACATTTAAGTCTTCAGAGTATTAGCTAGAAATTTGGCTTTCAGATTTCTCTTCTGCTCCCAAAACTTCTTCATTCTTTCTGACCTGGTTGGGCAGTCAGGAATTTCTTCATCATTGATGGTATATTGTTTTCGTTCAAATGTTTTAAATTTAAGTCTTGTTTCTCTGTTCCCCAGAATCCTCTTCTCTCCTCTGCCTTCAATTAGTTGCACTGTTATACCTAATTCCTCCAAATCATCCTGGACCTCTTTGAACCAGTTGTTCTTTGTTTTATTTTTCCAGAAGTAGTTGAATAGTTGTTTCGCTAGCCTGGTTTCTGGTTTTTTACATTAAGGTTTATGAAAAAAAACCTATACCGCTACAACCCATGATGGGTCTTGGATTCAGTATTTGGTAAGGACCATACTGTTTCTAAGTCAACGGTTGTGCAAGAAGGTGATTGGACCGAGACCATACTCCACCACCAGGTTTTTCCCCCAACGAACAGTACCCACTTTATAGAGTCATTAGCCCCAGGAGGGTCTTCTGATCCTACAGGGCTGACCCACAGCTGAAAACAGAATAAATAATTATCTTTCACAGCCGGCCTTGAACTCAGGATCTAAAGATTAGTAGCACAGAGCCCTGCCCATTTAGCTACTCCGCTCTGTTATTGTTAAATTATGATTCTTAAAAAGATAGGGTATGGACGAAGACATGGAATTTAAACATAGAAAGAGAGGCAGCTTTGAAGACCAGTAGTGGAATAGAGTTCCATAAGGACGTAGCCAGGGTGATTTATGGTTTCGAATTGAAAGAACTGGAAGATATCAAGAAGCAGTGGGAATAGAATAAAATGTGAATAAAGGAAGCAAGAAGTGCGTGCAGAGGCGGTTATGGAAAAGCCACTTCAACTAAAAGTAGCTATTGTGAAATATAGGAATCTTTGAAGATCCCATAAATTAATTGAATAAAAAAATTCATTCATATTGATTGATAAATAATTAATTTAATCAATAAAAATAATATGACGATAAGTCACTTTTTTTTATTTTCATCCATTTATGCACAAAAATAAATGAATTCATTCATGTATTGTATTTTATATATATTATTTAAATAAAGCTCATCCATTGATAATTTTTTCTTTGTCAGTATTTTTTCATTACATGGTAAAATATCACAAGTTATTGAGTCGATTACATCTGAAGTGAATTATAATCACTCTAAAATAGCAATTCACTTCAGATGTAACTGATTCAAAAATCCGTGATATATTCTACCATAAGATTTTACAAGAATACCAACAAAGGAAAAATTGTCAATGGACGAGTTTTATTAAAGCAATATAGATAAAATACAATGCATGATATGACAGCTGAATCTTGCATAAATGAATGAAAATACAACTTTTTGTTAGTGACGTATAATGGTTTATAATTTTTACTAATAAAATATTATAGAAGTGAAAGTAAGAAATATGAGTAGACAATTAAAAATTAATAATAAAACCAGAAAAAAAAGAGTTGATGATAAATAAAATTAGGAATTATAAAAACAATCTGTTAAAATTAGATGTTCTAGACTAAAATTTTGAATATCAAAAACTCCTCAAATATAATATACACAAGTGATAACAAATAGAGAAAATTTAAAATGGACTAGTTAGAATTTTTTTGCACTAAAATATTGCAAATTATTACACTATGGATTATTTTTTCAAACATTTATATATCCAAAAAAAAATTAACAATTTATTTGGATTGATTTTTTTTTTTTTTTTCTTAATGTTTGGTAAAATGATTTCAAAACAATTTATATTTTTCCTCTATCTTCAAAAATCGGTGAGATATAGGCGTATGAAACCTTTAACCAGGCACCATTTTAAAATAATATGGTGGATGGAAATGCCGAGTTCCGAGGATCATCCTGATGTGACCAGTGACTTTTGGTGCTAAATCTAAAATAAAATCGGCCCAATAATTTAGAAGAAAAGCAACAGTATGAGAAGGATAGATAGATTTTTTTTTTTTATTGACTTTGGAATATGCATATCTTGAAAAGCAAAACCTCAAATTTTTAGGGGGTTAACATTTTTTTTTTTTAGTTGATTATAAAGTTTCATTATTGAAAATAGATATAGCTGAAAGGCATGCTTAATTTAAATTAAAAAAAAATTAATATAAATTTTTTCTCGGTTGATTATGAAGGTTCATTACTAAAAATAATAAGCCAAAAAGTATTAACGACTAGAGATAACAGAAATGTTTTATTTAAATTGAAAAAAAAAATTAATAGAAAATTTCCACTTATTACCATTTTATTGTATTTTTTAAATGTAAGAAATCACATCCTAACGTTGATAAAATAGCTCTTCTGACCTGTAAAACTATTTTTTTTTTTTATTTATTTAATTAATTCACAACTGTAAACAAAAACCTGTTACAACCAGCGAATGAGATGTACAATAAGAATTAAAGTCATGAAGGCAAAGGTCATCCAGCGATTGAAGTCATATCTCTCCAAAAAAATTTAAATTTGAAAGTTAGTCTAGGAGATCCTTGTTCCAGCTCCTTCGTAAACGTTGTCTTGGGTCAGGTAAGTCTCGTGTTGATAGTCCTTGAATTAATGGATTTAAGTTTGTCATGAAATCATTTACATAATGATTTTATGGTCGATAGTGCGTAAGGAGTATTTAAGTCTTTGTGTAAGTTCTTGTTATTGATGCATGGGGGAACAGCGCTAATAAGTCTAATACTTTTGATTGAAATTGTTGCAGTTTCAGTATGTTACATTTATTGGCATATCTGTATAGTTGTATATAGCCGTAAGTCCAAATCGATCTGAGCAGATAAGCATAAATTTTGAGTTTTTCAGTTAGTGGTAGTTTTGATCGTTTATTTAAAAGATGAAGTAATAGTGTCGAGTCATAAGCTAAGTTTTTGTCTTGGTAATTTGATATGGAGAGTCCAAGTCAGTCGTTTATCCAAGATATTTTACTGCATCGGTCCGAGTCAAACTCTTTTGGCCAAGAAAAACAGGAAGACATGACCTGTAAAACTAAATTATAAATAATAGTAGATGGAAAGACTATTCACCTTAAGGCCCGGTGTGGGGGTAAACTCATTGAGAACAGAGGCTCTATCGAATCTAGAGTAAGCTGCATCTCGGATGGCCACCAAGCCACCGCCTCGTAATCTGATCTCGAGGCAATAGAGGCTCAGATATGCCACCCTGATAACTGTCGTAGATTCTGCAATGACGGTGAAAGTCTGAACTGGAATTTGAGGGCGCTGAAAAATTATAAAAATTTATTTAAGCTATAAGGAATTCAATAGTAATTTGTAAATATTCAAAAATAATTTTTTTTATAAAAAGTCCACTAATAAATATTGAGATAAAACATTTTTGAGAATGTCAAAGTATCATTCCCAATAAGAGTAAGATAGAGCTGACATATCAACCCCAGTAATAAGCAATAATTCAATAAGTAGTTGGGCCTCAGAGGGGTTGCATGTATTACGCCTTCCTCAGGGTTAAAACTACTGAAACTTGAAGTAAGTTACCATCATCATAAAAAATAAATAAATATACACTTTTTGTTAGCTTGGAGGTGACTTAATAAAAGTTTCTTGACAATAACTTCAGCTTTTCAAGACATAAAACTGTTTTTCATCAAACCAATAATAAAATGAGACTAGAAAATTCTACAAGGAGGTCCAGCAGCAGAAAACAGGCACTAGAAATAACAACCTGGTTATAAGGGATGAAAATGGACGCCTATTGGTCGCAGAAGTAGAGCTGCAAGAACATTGGAAGAAATACTTTCAAACACTCCTGAGATCTGAGCATGAGGTTGAAGCCACGAGACCAGTAAATTATGCGAGTGTTGGCGATGACGACGAAGATATCCCACCAGATAAAGAGGATATCGAAGCTATTGTGGAAAAGTTAAAAAGCAATAAGGCTCCTGGTCCAGATGGAATACATGCAGAATTCTTAAAAGTGGAAAATGGGTCATTAGCTAGTGAGATGCATGGACTAATTTCACACATTTGGCAAGTAGAGAGGATGCCGAAAGAGTGGTCAGAAGCAACAGTCGTTCCACTCTATAAAAACAAGGGGGATAGGACGGACTGCAAGAACTATAGAGGCATAAGCCTGCTGAACACAGCGTACAAAATTTTCTCTATAGCTCTCTACAACCGCATACTGCCATATGTGGAGCGTAAGCTGGGAGATTACCAAGGAGGTTTTAGGCCTAACAGATCAACCATCGATCAAATCTTCTCCTTGCGACTGATGTGTGAGAAAATGAAAGAATTTCAAAACACTATGTGGCTACTGTTCATTGATTATAAGGCGGCATATGATTCGGTTTTGAGAGAGGAATTGTTCCAGGCAATGAAGGAGATGAATATTCCCTTAAAAATTATCAGACTCGTAATATGCACAATGAACGATACCAGCTGCAAAGTTAGAGTCAATGGCAAGTTAACCAGCGCATTTCAGGTAAACAATGGACTCAGGCAGGGTGATACTCTAGCCCCGCTACTTTTCAACATCATTCTTCAAACTATAGTAGCAAGAGCCTATCTGGATGAGGGAGGTAATATCTTCTACAAAGGGGCCCAATTATTAGCATATGCCGACGATGTGATGATAGCTGGAAGATCTCTTGTTAATGTTAAAAATGCTTTTGGGAAGCTGGAAAGGGAGGCCAGGAGATTTGGCCTAGAAATTAATGAAGAGAAGACAAAGATTATGATCTTGAGGAAAAAGAAACCCATGCGACCCCAGATGTGCTATACAATTGGAAACTACACATTCCAATGTGTTGCTAGTTTTAAGTATCTTGGTGCAGAGTTTAATGAAGCATTGGAGGAGGAGGAGGAGATCCAGGCACGCATTATCGCGGCTAATAAAGTTTTTTTCGCAATAGCTCATCTTATGAGAAGTAGATTAGTTAGCCGCTTAACCAAGTTAAGGCTATATAAGACCCTCATCAGACCAGTGGCAGCATATGCAAGTGAGACATGGATATTAAAAAAATCAGCAGCTGAAAAGATCGACATCTTTGAACGCAAAATATTAAGGCGCATTCTGGGACCTGTGAAAGAAAATGGGGCATACCGTCTTAGAAAGAATAGAGAAGTATATTCCCTATATGACGATGTGAAGCTCTCCGACTATGTCAGATTACAACGTCTAAAGTGGTTGGGTCACCTCCATAGAATGGATGATGGCAGAACCGTCAAAGAGCTATATAAGGATTGTCCAGAAGGAGTGAGAGCTCGAGGGAGGCCACGAGGCAGATGGAAGGACAGCGTCTCAGAGGACCTTCGAAATCTTAACATGTCTCTGAGACTTGCTACGGACCGACAAGACTGGGCAAGAGTGATTGAGCAGGCCAAGGACCGCCTTGTGCGTCTGTCGCGCCTATGAAGAAGAAGAATAATAAAATGAACTTTTTTTTAGACTATAAGAAATGACTTGAGAAATATTAAGGAATAGTTATACTTACAGCATTATGGACCCCTAGCTGCGGTATGGCGGGTAACTTGCTAATCGAGACCAGAGGAGCATAAGTGTCGTTGAGCAACTGAATCAGCTGGACAAGATTCTTCTCCCTGTTCAGTTCCCCCTCGAGCTGCTCTCTCATTATACTGTGAGCGCTCATACAGTTTCCTCCTCCGCCTGTCAGAAATAATAATGTCAATATTATTCATTCAACTATCATCTTAAATCAATAATAAATGTTAATTAATAATTACCAAAAACAAGCGTATAGGCTTTATTGGCAGGATTCCATTGAACTGTGACAGTCGCCGCCCTCTCTGGTCCATAGCCGAGCACTAGCTTGCTGTAACTATACGATTTGACGGTCACTACAGATGAGATATTGTATTTAGCTAATGAAAAAAAAAAAAAAAGATTTTAGCATCATAATGTACGTTTAATTAAACAAGTTTAAATAATATAATTTACATTTTCATATAATTCATGATCATTTAATATTAAAATAAGAATTTGTTTTACTGCATCTCTGAGGATAAAAGTATTTAAAGAATTATCATACGATTATGGGTTATATGAGATTATAAAATTTGTTTGAAGTTTGGAATATGCAACTATTTGGGAGACAACAATAATAAAAGAAAGAATTCTTATTGCAAGAATGTTTTGTAATGATTTTTTTTAAATTTATACTAAACTAAAAAAAAAAAAAAAGGAAAAACATAATAATTGAATTTAGCAGTGGATGAAAACAGCTGATTAGTATGCATGCCGAAAAAAAAGGATAATTGACAAAATAATATTGGCAATTTGGAGTGGTAGTGGACAAGTCAAGTGTTGTTTCTAGTAGAAGTCGGCTAAACCCATTCACACTTCATTAAGTGCCAGAAGCTTAAAGAGCTAAGGCGAGAGGCCGTTTACAAATCATGAGTGATGCTAAATTTAATATCGGACACTGCTATCAAATGAGCTCGAACATTTAAAAAATTTAATTTTAAAATGTTATATGTTACATATCATGTTAGGAAACAAGAAATAGGAAATTTATATATGAATTATGTTAGCATCTATCAAATTTTTTTTTTTTATACATATTAAGATGCTCCCACGAAGCGCACTCCTAGAATTCACAGAGAAGTCTCATAAATTTTGAAATCATAATTTATAAAGAGCTATTTCAAATTGTTTAACTGAAAATTATTTCTCTGTTAAATTTGATATTTTCATTATCCTTACTCCAGGTTATTGAAAAGAACAGATAATGATTTCGGTAAAACATGTGGTGTGTGTCCTTTGACCTGAGGGTATCAGGTGTAAGGCCTTCATTACAATTTTTATTGAACTTAAAAAAAAAAATTTGAATTGAAGAATTATAAAATTATCAGTTATTAATTTGTTGCTGAAGATATACGTATAAAATGCATATAATATGACTTGAACACAATACTTGTGGCAATAAGATAAGCATGAGCTGCATATAGAGCAAAAGACATGAGAAGAAAATGGTTGTAGAGGGGATGGCTCGCAGCAGCCTGGCGAGCAAACGTCTTATATATCAGTGAATTACCACAGCATCAAAAAGGAATGGCAAGCTGTTGAAATTATTATTATTTAAACCATATTTTACATTAATAAAAATAGCCTGGTACATCATCTCGATCCCCAGAAGGGTCTAATCCATAGGCAAATATGGAACAGGTAAACTGAAGCATCTTTAAAAATATATCTTCATAGATTCTGAGGAGAAAGAAAAATAAAAAATAAAAACTCTCTGGATGAAGGGAAGATAGATCATAACAAGTAATTTCACATGGTCCACAGTTGCCAAAATTTATACAAGTAATGCTAAAATGAAACAAAAAACTTTACTTACGCATTCTAAAGTATTCAGCTAAATCTTCAACCAGAATGTACAGGTGTACAATTTGAGCCCAATCGCTCAACAGTGCATCAACAGTCTTACCAACCTGTTCGGCAGGAAGCATGTCGTACTGAAAATATACTGGTCTCCTCATTCCTATACACATAAAAAACAAATAATAATAATAATTTGGATTTATTATAGCTTAGTTTAAACAACATTATACTAAATAAAGTAGATAATATACCTTGTTCCTTAGGATGTTGAGTAGGCAGAGGACTGCCGAAAAGAACAAACTCGACAACCCAACTTTTGGATGTACCTTTGGGGCAATGGGCACGGACCGTAACAGACAGAACCAATCGAGACAGGCGAGCTGCTGCGGCTCTATCCACTCCCGAGGGCGGAGGTAACTGCACAAGTTTAAGTCCCAAAGCTGTGGCATTAGCTTCTACTTGCAACCCTTGATGGGCGATTTCTCTTCTTGAGAGCTGATACATAATAAAATAACATAAACATTTAATTTTCATTAAATTAACTTTCACAGGGAAAAAAAAAATTATGATATTAAAAATTAGCACACAACTTACTTCTTGTGACAAAGTGACAAATGGAATTCTCTCATCGCAGAGGGCAACAACATGTGCTAGCTCGGGTATGAAGTATGCCGGCTTTAGGGCTTTGCTCGGAAGATCAACTTTCCAACCTAATTTTCTCTTTCCTCCTTTTTCATGATCTAAAAGAAAATATTTTTTCTTTTTCAACAGTTACCATGAAACATAAATTCAATTTTAACCAATGTTAGACATTTTAATAATAAATTGAGACATTTGCAGAGCAAGAAAGCTACAAAAATACAGTATAACATTGAAATTTTTAACACCAGATTATAATAATGTACTTGCATATGTTGTAAATATTTTTATTATAAAATTTTATTAGATGTAGTTTAGTTACATTTAGTTTAATTTGTTTATTTTTAGAAGAAATTCATTTGTTGTGTTTAATTTACAATATAATATTGGTTGTAAGCGATTAAAGGTAACTGCTGCATAATTAGCGGCTCTGTACAGTCCACTACCCAGATTGCATCTGTGGTATCGTGAGTGACAGTGCGGCCAAACTGGTTTGTTTTATAATTTGACTATTTATAGTTTATGTTCATTCCTTAATTCACAACTATTTCGTCTTCATTTTTATCAGATGCTTTTAATAACAAATTTTTCCGAATAAATGTTTATATCTAAGCTACTTTATTTTTCTTTGGAGCCTCATCCAAAAGACCTGGTCATTATAACAGTTTTAATTTACATTAATTATTAGAACTGAAAGGATCCCAGTGTAATTGCATTAAAAAAAAAAAAATAAAAAAAAAAAAAAAACCTATAAGACTTAAGCCGAAGTTCAATCCATGAAACTAACACTTGTTTTGTTATCCAAAATTAAACAATAAAAATACAGCAAATTATTACACAACGGTTTGTTATTTCCAAATAGTGAAGTATATATCTATATAAAAAAAATTGTAATTAATTTTTTTTTTTAAATTTCGATATAATGGTTCTGAAACATTTTATATTATTCCTTTATCTTCATAAATGGCCAAGATATGGGCGTATGAAATCTTAAAATGGGCACCAACCCACACCAATTTTAACGAATAGGGGATGGTAATGTTGAGTTCCCAGGATCATCCTGTGGTGATCTGTGACTTTGGTCCTAAACCTAAATTAGGCAATTAGTCTCGGAGAAGAGCCTCAGAGGTGTACTTCTTGGTTGATTTTTGTGTTTTTTAACACTAAATTTTATTTTTAGTCTTATTACACCGTATCAATTTTTATGACTTTAAATTGTTTACCAGATATTTTATATCTCTTTCTTACCCATTAGAAAGGAGATAAAATTCATTCCAAAGCATTGGCAACCAAAGGGTAAATAATTCTCCTTCCTTTTCCTACTCGAAGTACATAAAATCATTAAACCCAATATAAAACAAACAATCGCATAAATGATAATTACCATCAACAGGAGTGAAGGGTCCATGAGTCGTTACAAAAGAATCAAATTCAATCAAAGTCAGGACTTTCAAATACATTTTAGGTATTTCAGTCTCGATGCTGTCATCATGTGGGTCGTCTTCGATGGACGACTGCTTGACAACAGCCAAGTAAAATGTATAATCCATTTCTGTTGGACTGTTTTCCTTTTCTTTCATTTCGACTATCTACAAAAAAAAAAAAAAAAAAAAGAAAGAAAGAAATTATCGACATTGACTATATTTCCAAAAATGAGAGAATTTTTCCAAAATACTACTTACGAGTACAGTGTTCCTGTGTCTGTGAAGGCGTATGAACATTCTGTGCCTACCTATCTTAGAGAGAGGATGATCAGGGTAGTGAAGAAGCGGAAGACGCTCATGAGGCGTTGCGGGAAGATGTTGCAGAGTTTTCTCACAGCGCCTCTGCGTTATCCAGTACCTATAAAATTTGTTGAATACCTAGAGCTTACTGAGATAACATCGAGAAATTTGTTTCATTTGAAAAATGCTCAACTAAAATATCAATACAACAAATTGGTTTAAAATTTAATTTAAAAAAAAAACAAATTAATCTTTTAATTAATTCATTGAAATGCCTTCTTCTGTAATATACAGATTTCAGCAATGTAAGGCTTCCATCATTCAAAAATATTTTATTCTTTATCTGTTCATTACATGGCTTATCATAGTATTAAATTCTAACATAAATTTGATTTAAAAAAAAAAACACAAAAATATTAGACTAAGCAGAAAGAACAAATCTGGAATATCTGGAAATCTATAAAAAAAACATCATTTGTACTTCATACCCTTTTTGTATCTTTGCACAGCATGGCCTTAAATTTACAACATTCGAAGTATTATGTGGCGGTTTTCAACCGTATAGTCCATTTCAGAGATACATGTAATTGAATTAACAAGTTTTTGTGATCGAATTGAAAGCTTTATTTTATATTTAGACGAATCGAAAGGCAAACATAGGATTACTGAAATATCAATTTCTGCCCAGATGAGTTTTGAAATTTCTCACGAAATTATATTTATTGGTTTATTATATTTAACTATTTGATTGATATATTTATTGGTGTAATTATATTTATTACGAAATTACAATTTGTCCTATGATGTTTCATCCTCAATCAGTCCTGCCAAGGTACTTATACCATAGGTGAAAGTAAAGTAAAATACTTCTGAACCTTACATTGCTGAAAATCTATAAAATGGCAACGATACTTAAAAATTCAAGTGTTGGAATAGGCCAAAGTCACAAAATTAAGAGAGAAATTCTTGCATTTGAAATTTATTAAAATGATATAAATTCAGAAATATATATAGAAATATAGTACTCAATGATGTGGGACAGCAACTTAGACTTTACAATCCTTATTCTTAGGTAAAAAAAAAAACAACTAACTGCAATAAGTGGTTTTTACCTCAGATCAGATATCAGAGGAGTTAACCGCGACCTGTCGGAATTCAAAGCAGCCTCGAGCTCTGTTAAAAGTGGAGGGTCATACTTAGGAACGTGCGCTTGCAACATTCCAGTATGCGTATCGACAGTGATCAGAAGAGATTCCGCACGCATCGACGGCTGCACCACAGTTACTGACAACACTGCGGGTGAACCAGCGACAGTACCTATAATTACATTCAAAGTGTTAACAACTTGTCAATACTATAAGTAAATTACTAATAATATTATTAATGTCTGATTATGGCACTTCATTTTATAATCAATGAGGTAACCGATTAATTAAAATATTTTATAAGTTAGTAACATTTTTAATTATTAATTATGTAAATAATTTATTTCAATGGCTTGACAGCTAACATGCATTAAAGAAATGTTCAATTAAGCATTGTGTTTCACAAACTGTGAAATGAAACTTGATGATTCTCATCAAATATTAAAAATGAAAGAATACAGTTAAGATTATTGATTGATCTCTAAAATAATTGTAACGTTGAGGTGTAAGAACGTTACAATATAGGTATAAATTCGCCAACCACAAAAAATGTACTTAGAATCACTCAATTATACAAAACACTATTTATAGTCCCACTGTCCGTTTTATATATCTTTCTTCAATTTCCACCATAGTTTCACAACATTATCACAAAACTGGACTGCTTTTCACTTAACTATAGCTCAGACTCAAGCTCAAATCAAACTACTATCTGTTTTTATCTCTTTGTATTGTATATAGTTATGGAACCTTCTCGAACTTACGAGTTGAAATGACCTCGAAGAATCAATCTAGAACTTTATCAAATAATCGACTACAACCAGGGACAACTGTATCATCATGTCCATTGTGTTCTCAACAATTCTATATAACCAGGCCACAATATAGTTTGTGTATTAATAGATTCTTTTTTTTGTGATATTTTTTTCTGGTATTTTGAAAGATAAAAATTTCAGAATTATCTTCTACAGAAGAAAACACAGTCAAATATTTTTAAAATTTCAGATTCATTCCATCGAAGAAAGTCTGTGAGAATGGACATATTTCCATTACATAAAACACTAAATTTAAATTAACACTGCCTTATAAATTCAAAGTTTTGGAATTATTACATTTTTTTTTTTAAATAGAGGAATTTTAATAATGAAAAGTAATTTAAGTTTAATTTTTAAACGCCACAGCATAAATTCCATTAAATAGGAAGAAAGCACATGTTATCACATTATGGTGTTAGGTTACAACCGAGATATAATCGACTGTTTAATATGTAAGTACCTTGAGACGTTAAAGGTCTTGTTTAGAAATCCTCCACTTATCTTCTAACAATAGTTTTTATCTTTTTTTAAAGTTATTTCACTTAATAATTAATAAAGAATAATAAAAATAAAATAATACTCACATTCGATATCTTTGAACATTGTCTGTAGTTCTGCTTTGAGATCATTAAGGCGCTGCTTCGTCCTTAGATGAATGGTGTGGACGAGTAATCTTTCAATGGATAGAAGCTCAGATCTAACAGCTCTATCAGCCAGCTTACTCTCTGCGACACCCAGGGTCGGAATGTGGGTGATCGACAACGGCCTCGCTGGGTTCCGGTCATCAACTCGCATTATCAAGCGGTAACCTAACTCGGATCTTGGATCTTTGCTGGTCAGCTCTCTGAAAGGCAATATTAATAAGTTATGAAAGAATGTTGTTTTCTTATAACGTTAATAAATTAAAAACTATACTAATATCAAAATTACCTCCAATAAGAGACAGTTAATGACTTTCCAGGAATATATTCATCGACATGTATATAACCATCCAATCTGTCCATACAAAGCCTCATCGTTTGTGAATAGAGTACCTACAGACATTACTATAAGATAAATAGTTTCTCACTAAAATGCATTGGATTTAATAGGTCTCATGAAAATGGCTCTATAATGGAAAGACAATTATTAATTATATTTTGGATTCTAAAACAGAATATAATAAATTAAATAAATCCATAAATATGATAATGAACTTGAGTAATAAAAAATAGATTTTTTTTATTATAATACAGTAGAGTTTTAGTAACTCGAACTTCAAAGGAATAAGAAATCACTTCGAGTTATGTATAGTTGAGTACAGAGGTTAGCTTTTCGACATTTTGAGTTATCAAGGTAAGACTGCAAGGGATACCAAAATTAGCCGAAATGCATTTTTTTTCTTCTGGTCTCCATTATTTAAAGCTTGGATAATCCTAAGTTTCTCGCATACAATGAAAAATTTTAATTTCTATTGATAGTAATTTATACTCTTAACTTCTAAAATGAAAATTATGAAAACTTCAAACAAATGAGTTTTACAAAGAAAACTTTCAACACTGAAAAACCAAAGACCATTGACAACAATATAAAAAAAAGTGCAGCCCAGCAGGGAGGAGATAATAAGCAGTAGACCAATTGTCACATAATTCATTGACAACACATCTCTACCTCACTAGGCATATTCAGACTTAATCCTGGCAAATACTAATCTGTGGCAACTAGAGGTAATGTTTTTAATAAATTTAGCATTATTTGATTTTTAGAGATAAATACATGTAATTCAAATATAACTTCATGATCATAGGTAATAAAATGTAAATCACCGATAACTGAAAAACTAAGAAACGTTAAAATAAAAAATAATTTAATTTAAAAAAACAAAACAACGGTATTAACCATATTTTACTAAAGTTATCTGAAGGGATCATAAAAAAAATTGGGTTGTCAAAGAATTCAAGTCAAGAAGAGTCGACTGTACGTAATTTCTTTATCTAAAAGAAGATGGTCAGGTTGGTGGTCAAAATTATACAAAAAATTGAGTAAAACTATTAATTTTTTTTTTTTTAATACTCTTAATTATACTACTTAAAATTATTGTATATAATTTGTATAATTCATACTTATATACAAAATTTGTGCTCATATCATAATTAGTTGGTATAGAAGGATCAATCCCTAATTACATGTCATAATTACTACTTAAGAGATATTTAAACTATATAGTTTCTTCAATATTTCTTAATCTATGCAATTTTATCTTCAATATTCAGTTCTAACTTGTCAGATGTAATCTCTTGATTTTTTCTATATTATACTCTTAATTTTTATTTTATCTTTTATATACTTTCATTCTGACTATTTATATGTACCATGTCTTTGTAATAATTTGTCTTTAGAGCCCTAAAGAAGGCCAACAAAGTGGCAACAATCTTCAATTATGCCAAAAAGTGTCCTTTCTTCTAGCAACTTATTGAGATATCAGATTGGTGTTATCAGTTATCAACTTTCACTCAGCTTGTTCTAGAGATAAACTGGCGCCCAAAGATAACAGATTAATAACTCAATTTACAACAGCATAATAATAATAATAATAATATTTTATTATATAGAAAACCCCTAAGGAAGGCCAACAAAATGGCAAAAATCTTCAATCATGCCAAAAAAGGGTTCTTGCTTATGGCAACTTATTGACATATCATATTTACCAAGTTTTATTCAGCTTGCTCAAGAGATAAACTGGTGCCCAAAGATAACAGATTAATAATTCAATTCACAACAGCTTAATAATAATAATATTTTATTAAATACAAATAAGCATTGAAGCATTGACAAAACATCTTTTAAAATTACCTCAAGTTGCAAGGACTGACAGAAGTAATGTAGGAATGAATATACTTCATGAAGAGGGTTCGGGTGATCTTGAAGCCTCGCCTGTAGCACTTGATGTATGTAATGGACTTGAAGGGAATGGACAAGAGCTTTTCCATCTATAAAACAAACAAATAATAATAATAATTACTATATACATGTAAAATTAGTTTGCATTGGAACTATTAATATTATTAATGATTTAATTAGACATTATTTAGAATTATTAGTGCTGCTGACTTCCGCTTGCTCAAGAAATAAACAAAATCCCAATGGATCCATTTCAGTTGAGGTCAGAGCCTAACCTTAACTTAAATTATTACTGCTTTAATTAGATCACAGCTGTTGGCTTCTGCTTATTTAAGAGATATGAAAACCTCCAACGGATCTTTTTCAGTTGAGGTCGGGCTCAATTGGCTTCGGATTCCCTCCTACCAATACCAGTACCAGAACACTGTTTATAGTATTTTTTTTTTTTTAAGTTTTAATACATAATGATTAACTCATTAATAGAAGTAATCATGAGAATCATTACTGGGTTGATCATACATAAACGTATCATTCTACAGAATCAATCTTTTATTAGGAATTCAGTTTTACACTTTTGTGGCCTTTATTAAATTAAGGTTTCAAACATTAACACATTGCTTAATTTATAGAACTTTATACCTCCAGTCTCCTTATCTTCGACTAAAATGTCAATGTCAAGGAGCCTCCAGGGTATATTCGGGCAATCGCCCATAACGGTAAGACTTACTTCGAACTCATGGTCGACATGAAAGGTAACTCGTCCTGCTTCAATCTAAAAAAAAAAACAGAAAAAAACTTCATTATACAGTTCTTGAATTGCAAACCAAAATAAAATGATTTTATTGTTCAAATAGATAAATTAAAATATTTAAATAAAAGGATTAAAACTTAAAAAAGACTAATCTTTTGTACTGTAAATTTCTATGTTTAAAGTTATAAGCTATGTTGCCACAAATTATGCTATGACAGTTGAAGAAAACTACATAAGTCAAAACCATTCATTTTTCTATACAAAGATTTTGAATTCATTATTATTTTAAAATCTCTTTCCCAGTTTACTTATTACACTTTTTTTTACACTATCTAATTTAAAAATATGAGTCTGATGCATTAGATTAATATAACTATCTAGTTTTTCTCATTAAATTGAAGATACTTCACATGCACACTAAGGTACTCATGAGCTAACAATTAACATAATCAAGTTAAATAAAGTAGTTCAATAGTGGTAAAAAATGTTTTTAAACCTTTAAGTTCCTCATTTGTGGTAACAGATTGCCAGTAACTAAGCGATGTTGAATAACCTGGTTCAGACGCTGGAGTGTTGTTTTTTTCTCCACAGGGGTAATTGGATCGGGAGGCACTATTTTATCCTAAATACAGACATAAATTTCAATTTAACGAACTAAAATATTTAAACAATATTTGTCAATCAAAATAAGTTAAAGACATATTAACAAACCCTTATACATGACGGCAGCCTGGAGTATGTTCCAGTCGTAAGGACTTCTACAGCTGCAGGTATGTGAAAATTTGGAAGTCTTGCATGGACCAAAGTTTCACGTGACATTCTAGCAAGCATGTCAGCAGTTTCGACAAACAGCATAGACTGCTTATCCAGAAAAGCCATAATATGCTGAAATATGTTAATTCAAAGATATTAATCATCCAGTAATCGAAATGAATACTTCCCTACCACTAAATGTGATAGAATTTCAATTAAAAGATTTGTATTGGAATTTTCCTATGAAGACACTTACAGCTGACTTGTCCACTTTGGAAGCAGAGTTAGCCCATTTAACCAGAGCGAGCAATCTAACAAATAGCTGTCTTGTTCGTACTGAAAAATTGAATATTTCAACCTTTCTTTCCATATCTGTTTTTCGGGGAAGCCTATGGAAAAAAAAAATAGATACACATACAGGATGTCTGATGTTAGAAATAATATATTAGTAAAACATGTATACTAACAGTTCTGCAAGTACAGTGAGCTCATGATAGGTCCTTTGTACGATAAATTCAATTAAAACACCCAAAGATATGTTGCCACCTCTGGCACTACCTTCTTGGCCTACATTGTTGCTTATAGGTGTTTGGTGACCTTCCAGCGGTACTGGGGCCATTTTCCCACCAATTCTAGAATTTTTATAAAAATGATAACACTTTCATAAAAACACCACACCAAAAATAGTAAATTTTCCTTGGTGCAAGAAAAACTTACAGAATAGAACTGGATCCTTCGAAAGGTGTAAGCCAACTATAAAACAATGGCCATCATAATTCATAAACAAAACTAGTTAAATAAGGTATTAAATAAGTTTAAAAGAAAGACAGCACAATTGAACAATTAAGAACGTCCAGCCGAATCGACCTAGCTAAAGATAACCTGACTGAAGCCTTTACCTTAATAGTAAACAATTAGCATTTACAACATATATATCATTATTATAAAATATTTATTTATCATTAATTTTAAAAAAAATTAGAATAAAAATAAAAATTTTAAACGAATATAATAATTTTATTTTCAAAAATTTTATTTAAATATGTTCAACCTAATTTGATTCCGTGATGATGTGGAAGATATTTAACTTGAAATGTCGTAAAGCATATAAATAAAAGTAAAAAATTAAAATATTCGAGTTTAAAAGGGTTTAAGAAGGAATATAAAACTTTTATAAATATTTTAATCTGCTGTTAGTTACAATGCCGATGAGATTCGATTCGTAATCAGTCAATTAACTGATTCGAGGAAGGCGGTAGGGCGGATTAGCCCTGCTCTTGATATTACCGTCAATTACATTATTGTAAGTATTTCTATTGTTGATTGTGTTATTCAATTGCTTTATTTAATCCCTACAATTACAAGCTTTTAACAAATCGTTAGTGAATACTTTTATTTTTATTTCGGTTCGCGATCGAATATTATCGCATCTTAACCTCGACAGTTGTCATTGTTTGATGAGTTCAGTTTTGCCCTGGCTACAGCTATTTTATCCCGTTAATTGCTCAGTAAGTACCTTTGCACCATGTGATTTAATTCAGGATTTCGAACAATTGAAAGTCCATCTACTTTATTTTTCTTTTGTTACTCGTTTGTAGTTGTGTTAAAAGATATTTCATGCATTTTTGTTGTTATTGTTTGTCTTTTAATGAGATTGTTGTAAAACCTTCGTATTATTTAAAATTATTGTCATGAATAAGTTGTGTCTCTCTTTGGTAAGTTATGTTTTAGTATACATTCCGGTATTTCTATTATCAATCCGATTAATTTTTTTATTAAACTATCTTGATATTGATGTCAAATTATTATGCACTAGCTTGGAAAAATATTTTGTATTTTTCTTATCAATTATATTTTATTATTTTGAGATGTATATCATGATTAAAATTGTATTTGCTCGTATATTTATTTACTGTTTAGCCATTTCTTTTTTTTGCTCCTAATATTTTTTTCTGCTTAATTTGAGCTGCCAATCATAGTTTTTCTATTGTTTTTACCAGTGTCAATATTTATTTTGTTTGTTTGGTTTTGAAGTTTGATTTATGGCTTTCATTAAATTTAATTTAGAAACTCGTACTTCAATTATATGCATAAACTTTGTTTTTTGTATTATATTTTCCTTACAGAAAGACCTTTATTGATTTTTTTATATATATATAACTTTTTTGTTGTTAATAATTGATGATGAGTTGAGCTGTTTTTATTCAATGCAATTATTTCTCAAACTATCATTCTTAGACTTAAAATGTTTTCTTGATTATTAATTAGTGTTAGCACTTGCGTTGTGTTGATTTTTCTTGTAATCTAACTTAAACTGGATAGGATTATAATATTGTCGATTTTCAAATAATTTAATATCTCTCACACATTCTTCTCTTTATGTTTCTTTTGGAATTTCTCTTAGACTCTGGGATGAGTCACATCTAAATTTAACATTACAAAACTACTGTTTGTTAAGAGTAGAGAACAGTTTGATATTGTTAGAGTTTATCTTTAATGTGATCAATTATCACAAAATAGAATTATTTTGTATTGCTGTTCTTTTTTTTTATGTTCGATTGGATTTTTTGATTAATAATAAAATGTTAATATTTAAGATATTATTATTTGACAAATTCTGTTTGGTTTTAGAAGTCTTCTGGAGCATATTCATGGAATAAAAATAGATTAATTGTTAATTTGTATAATTGTCGCACGCCCGAAAAAATGTGATGCAATTTAAATATGCGGTATTTGAGAATAACATTGCATTTTTGAGTTGTGTTACTTTTCTTGTGGAGGTGCGATATATCAGAAATACTCTTTATGTTGAAATTTCTTATTTGTGTTTTGTTTAATAATTATTATAAGTTTGATTATGATTCAAATATTTTTTTATTTTATTTATTTTTACTTCCTTGTACACAGTAAAGGAAGTATTGTAATCGCGAAAAGTTTTGGTTTTCAGACTTCAATGTAAATATCCATTTTGACTAGTTTCGTCATGGCATCTATATGTACATTCGTTCGTTTCTCCCATAATTCAAAAACGGTTAGCTGCAGAAAGTTAAAATTTTGTCTTTGGGATTGTTGTAACATCTAGTTGTGAGTGAACCTCCTTTTTTGGTCACTTTATGGTCACCGTAAATGATACTTTATTTGAAGGTCATAATAAATATTCATTAAAAATGAAATTAAAATTTAAAGTGCAACTTTACAATCGGGTCGCATTATCAGTGCTTGGACACGAAGGTCGTCGCAATAGCACTCTCTAGTGCCATTTGTGCTAACTGTTTGTAGCCATAATAATTTAAATTACGGCAAGGGCCCAACATCAACTGAAAAGGATCAATTGGAGTTTTGTTTGTCTTTTGAGCGAACATAGTGAGCTGAAGTCGACTGCACTAATAATTTTAAATAATATCTAATCAAAGCAGTAATGATTATAATAATTCCAATGAATACGAATGTTACAATTGAATACAATGATGACAGTTGGCGCTAGCGAGTGCGGCAACCTTTGGGTCCAGGCACTGATAATGCGACCCGGTGGTAAATTTGTACCAAATATAATACAAAGCTTCTCAAATTTGGTATGTAAGACTTATGTATTAATGTAAATAGCATACTAGAGTTTGGTTAAAATTGTCCAACCAGAAGTATTACTTTTTAATTATTAATTAAGTATTACTTATTAGTTTCTTTCTTTTTTTTTTAAGTGTCTGTTTTAATTTAAAAAATAAATACTTCAAATAATAGTTTTAGAAAACTAAATTCTGTGTATACTGCAACAAGTATTATTAAACTATTACTTATTATTACTTATTTTAGCGTTTGCAAAGTTTGAGTGGTCTGAACAGCTCATTGATAGCGGTTGCTAAGCGCCTGCATCACCAAAAAAACAGTCATATTACAGGAGTCAGGAGTGTTAGGCTTCTACCATCTTCGACTACAGCTAAAATTCTAGCCACTATTTCCGAATTAATGACCATGATTAGATGTTAGAAAATTTTAAACCATAAAAAAAAGAACAAATACAAAACATTAAAAGTGTAAAACTTATGAAAAAGAAGACAAATGGAGAGATGTGTTCTCATGAATTGTTACAGTTCAACTAACTTGAAGTCTATCGCTAATCCTTTGGCTTGGAGGACTGTTGGGTTTAATTGAAGGGAAGGATCTAGGTGGGCTAGTGTATGCTCGCCGGTTCGCCCCTCACCCTTGTGACAAGGATAAGGGTTTGCCAGGATTCATTTTATTCCTGTAATTATGCTTATTTTGTTATATACCTATTACTTTGTTTTGTTATGTAAAATAAGTTTATGAATATAATTATGGTGAAATTGTTTTTGTAGTGTATTTTCTAGCAGTTTTTATTTTTGGCGATGCGTTGAGCCCTCAGTGTAAGAAGTCAAGTAACAATTTTTCGTTATCAAACAGTAATACAACCTTTATAATTATTCAAATTCATTCTCAAGTCCGAATTGTACATTGTGTCATAAACCGACCAAATACAACATTTAATGGTTCCAATTTTGTTTTTAATTTAATCCAATATAGTGACAAAAAATGTCTTGAATTTTACAATTCATAGCCTTGAAATCCTTGAAGTATGCTTAACTTTTTTGGAGGTATAGTAACGTAGAGTATTTTTCGTTTTAATGCCACTATTTAAGTTAAGTTTCAATCTATTTAAAGCATTGAAGGTAAATGAAAATGTATTGATTCAGATTACTATATAAAATATTTGAGATATAAAAGGTCCGATATGTCTTTTATTTTTTAAAAAGATCCTTCCCTGAATTTTTTTTTTTCGCCATATTAATTTGTAAAGGTGCAATAATAGAACAGCTTGTCATTTCATTGTACCTCCTTTACAGAGTGTCAGCCAATCGAAAATTGACCATATAGAACATTTTATGGTTCCAATTTTGTTTTAAATTTAATGCAATAAATTGACAAAAAGCTTCTTGAATTTTAAATTTCACAATCTTGAGACATATGTTTTTTGTGGCCGCTGTAATTGAAAGAGGAAATTGGTTGGAATTATTTATTATTGGAAGGACTAGTTTAGAAATAATTGAAAAACTAAAAAAAACTGTAGCACTACAACCTATCAAAGGCCAAATCACGAGGATCAGATACCATTATAGGGGCTGTGTAAGCCTCTCATGGGTCTCCTGACCCCACGGTCGATCCGTGGCTGGCAGGAAATAAGATTAATATTCTACCACTGCCGGGCATGAACTCTGGAGCCCATGGGTTACGAGTCCCATGTCTGCGATACTCACTCAGCTGCTGACTCAAAAATAATTATAAATTTTATTATAGTATGTCTAAAGAAGTAATACATTTTATTGAGATTTAAAACTTATTTACTATTTTTATTAATTATGAAAGTAACAAAATGCTATCAATCATCATAATAATAATGTGTAATGAATAGCCTTATTAATCTTATTTATAATAAATATATGCAGGGTGCCTGCTTGAATTTTTCACATTGGGAAAAAACGGGAATTATGGTTGAAAAAACAGCCAGTCATCCGGAATTTTTAATTTTTAGTCTAATAATTTCATTTTTCCATCAGTATTAATGCAACAAGTGTATAAAATATTGATAAGGTTGATCCCCTTATCTCTAATTCCATCAAAGCTAGAAAAAGCCTTCAACTACTAACTTTGTTCTCAAACATTCTATGTTCTGTCTCACCTTATTGGGTCGGTCTATCTGTTGTAGATGAACGAGGGATGTTATGGTATGAATTGTAAAATAATGTATTAGCTCCCAAATAGCTTTCATTTTCCGAATTTAACTCGTCTTCTTATAAGTTAGGCGGTTTGTCCCTCGCTCTTGAGGCCGAGCGTGGAGTGACAAGGATCAGGGGTCAGCAGAATTCATTTCATTTCTATAATTATGATTATTTTTTTATATTATTTTGTTTTGTTATGTGTAATAAGTTTATGAATAAAATTGTGAAGTTTATTGCAATAAGTGAATTTTATTTATTTACACTTGAAATTGTTTTTGTGTAAGAAGTTAAGTAACACTTTTTCATTATCAAACAGGAATACAACTTCTATAATTGTTCAAATTCATTCTCGAGTCCGAATTGTACATTTTATCATAAGCTGACTTAATACAAAATTGTATGGCTCCATTTTTCATACTATATCCCTGGGCACACTATATAAATATTGAAACTAATATGAGATTGACATAAACAGCTATGTGTATCTACAAAACGCCAGTACGGAAGATTTAAATTGCTTTCAAGTCTTAAATCTTCAATTTTAGCCTAAATTTGACCTTGAAGTGTTGGGGCTTTTAGCGGCCAATGTTCCCTATTGGAAATAAATATTTGGAATTTTTGTTTAAATGTTAAAGTGTAAATAAACATTCATTCGATGCTTTTATTTGATTATATAAAGTCAAAACTTATTTCTGGATGCAAAAATTGAGCAATTTTTTTCAAATTTAAGTTGCTTACTATTTTTCGAAATACGCGAAGTATGTCTTCTTATATTTTTAATTTTAATTTATTTGTATATCAAAGGTTTCAATTCCATTAGTGCCAATCATATACATAGTTATATATATTTTTTTTTCAACGTTTTCTTTTCTATTTTTCTCTGTAATACCTCTTCTATTTCATAAGTTTAAAAATCTGATACAGTGCGCACATCACAACTTTTATTTACCAAGCAGCTGTAAATAAATTAAAAAAATTTCTATTTAGTTTCTATAGGAAACATTTATTTTTTATTAAATAGTATAAACATAGAAATTATTAAATACATTCCCTTAAATTTATGTGTTTTTTGATACTCTCCGTGACCTTCTACGGCTTTATATGTTAGACATTTTTCTAAAATTTTTTGCTTTTTAACGGTATATTATACATCTGTATTCCTACTCTTATTTCTGGAAATTTTTTAACGTGAGAATATATTTTTTATTTTTTCTTCTTTAGTTAGTTATCAAATTCCTTCATAGCTGATATTTATCCATTTTTTATTACTATTAACAAGGAGAAAATGTTAATTATTTCAAAGAAACAAATTTAAAGTGAAGGTACTTGCATGTAAGCCTTGTCAAACTAATTCAATGAAGATAAGGCCTAGCTGATATTAACATTTTTTCAAACATTTGAAACTAGTTTCAGTAAAAACAAATTTATAGAAGTAGCAAACAATTTCTCAATCCCTAATTAGATTGATCAAAATCGTTTGAGCCTTTTTTCGAGATAATTGTTATAATGCGTAAAATTGATAATATAAACTTGCACTTCTGGTAAGTTGATTTTGGCAGAAAAAGTTATTGTAACATCATAGGCTTATATCTACCTTAAATATGCAATTTCAGTTTCATATAGCTTGTGATTATTTGGACTCAGGGGATCTTTAAACATTTATTTCCGTTGAAAACTCTTTCAAAATTTTTCTCGATCGCAATATTTTCTCTGTACTGAAGTGAAAGTAAATTAAAAAGCTTAATTAGCATAAAGCCAATGTTCCCAATTGGAAACATACCGAAAATCCTACTACAATTTTTTTTAGATCTTTATTATTATTTTGAATAGTGTTAAGTGTGTTTTAGTTTATACATGGCTCTGCTGTTGCTTTCTATAGGATCAATTGTTATCTGGTGTTTATCCGAAATAAACGCTCATAGTCAGTTCAGATAATGTCTTCATTCCCCCCCCCCCCTCCCCTCCTCCCCTTAAAATGGCATCATTTTTCGAATTTTTACATTGAATGTTTTGATTTATTGAAAGTATAATTGTTTAACCAAGAAACTGAAATAGTTCTGAATACATTGCTTTTTTTAAAAACAAAAATTAAATCAGGATTTATTTTAGGTAAGTATATCTGGTAAGTTTTGGTTAAAACTTACCTCTTGATTATGAGTTTGGGAATTTTAAATTCATCTATGTCTAGTTCCATCGTGATTGAGTTATCAACTAAACTATCCATTATCAGGGACATGGTGAGTTTTATGGAATCAATTCCTGTAATGGTTGATAAGGTTGTTATGACTCAGTCAAGTGATCGAATCCCGAGGCATTAAGATAAAATTGAAACTTCAGAAAGTTTAAAGATTATTTTCTTCTGGCTATTGCTCAATATTATTTGGTAAGTCAGAATAATAGTTTCTTTCATTGATATGCAATATCTCTTTTATAAAAATAATAGTTGTTTAGTGTTTATATTATTTTTGCTGATTATTCCAATTTTTTCTTTTTTATTACTTGTGAGGTTGTGATTTCAATTTAATGTAATTATTATTATCTTGGTAATTATCCTAAATTTGAATTTTATTTTTAACTTTTAAGTTTCACAATGTTTTTTTTTTTTCTTGAAATATTATGTATTTTTTTATTAATATTATTTATTTTTATTTTTTCTGATTTAGTTGATTTTTAGATCTGATTAAGAAAATAAAAAGACCAATCAAAAACCTTTCAATTATTTTTTTTTTTAATTTGCTACAACTATGTATTTAAATGACCTCAAGTACAAAGTCCATTCTAAAAGGTTGGCTTTAAATTTTAGTAGAAGCTTTTTGAAGAGTTGGTTTGATTTCCAGTAAACATATCCCTAAAAGAAACAAAAATATTTAAATTATATCATGAATATATTCACATTTTTGTTTAAAAATGTATGTAATTGGCTGTTTTTCATATAAAGTTCTCAGAAATCCAAATTAAACAACTATATTTCACTTTTAAATTTTTTTTGGGGGGTGGATGCTTGTTGCTGTCTACTTTATTTGTTTAATTGTGAATTTATGGACCTTAAAGACAACAGTGTATTATAGCTCCGTCACTGGGATATGGCGACAGGAAAATGAGAACAGAAGAAACTCTTCCCCCTCCACTCATTCAATTGACCTGATGGACAGTTGAACTACAACTGATGTTTGTCTTCATTTTAATAGCAATTTCAATGAAAATAAGTATTAATAAATAAATGGGAATCTGTAATTTTTTTCATTTACATAACTCATTTTGCTACAGATGCTACTTTTTTAATGTGAGAGGTGGAGAGAGAGCGTTAGTTGCTACTTAGTGCCATGTGAATTAGCCCTCAGTCTGCCATATTGTTGTGAGGGTGCTGTAGCTATAAGATCATGTACTTTAACTTGCTTTTCTCAGCAACTGCCTCTCTTATGCAATTAAATTTAAATGTAGTAAGTAAATTAACTGTTCACCCTTCATTTTATTTCTTAAACATGCATTATTATATATGCAATTGACACTGATATCATGGTATCAGTATGTTACAGCCCCTTTATAGTTCCTGATTTCAGTTTTGTAAATTATGATAAAATTATATAATTATAATTAATGTTAACCCTGCATTGGTTGTGTGGATTAATTTTACCTGTTCCGATTCATGTTGGTGGCATCATTTTGGGCAGGTATTGTTTGTGTTTTATTTCCTCTTGTTTCCATTTTTCCACTCCTTGATCAAACGTTGGTGCTTGTTCTCAAGAAAGACAACATGCTAGCATTCTGGTTTATAAAAATAAGCTTCTAAGAGTCCGGGTACATTTATCTAATGCCACCATATCCACAATATTTCTGTCGGCTCTCTTTTTATCTGACTACTGCATAGCCAAAGGAGAATAATTTGTTTAGCCTGTCCGATTATTGGTATATAACAATTTTTTTAGAGAACGGCTCAACCGATTTCTAAGTTGAATGGTTTGCATTCTGAATGAGATCCCGTGAATGTTTCGTAGTATGTATAAATTATTTTGTGTTTGGGAAAAGAGGTATAAGTTATTTTTTTGTGTCAATGGGTTTATGTTAAAATGAACTTCAACTTTGAGAAAAAGGTTATTGGTCACTGAAACAGTGTTTACATGGAATGATAATATTTTTTCATTGACTTTTTCTTAAAAGTAAAGTTCATTAAAAGAACAAAATATAATTTAAGCTTATAATCGCAAAAAATGACTTATACCCCTTTACCCAAACACCGCAGAGTTCATGATAAGTAATAAAAATAGAATTTAATTAAAAATAAAAATCCTGATTACAGAATTAACTCCAACATCTTATAACCATATTCTTCCTAAGGGACAGAATGTATACGCATATCTGTTTAAACACATTGTTGGTGAAGTAGACGTCAGTGAATATTGAAACTTGTTGTTGTAGTTCGGTGCCTTTCACACCTGAACGAAACTAGAGATTCTTCTTCGGGCAGTATATAACTTTACTTTTTTATGTTTTCACGCACTGATCCAAGCTCTCTGTATTTTGACATGTACATAACGGGATGGAACATACTTGAAAGGAGCCGTAACATGTAATGGAAGGCGCCCAACTACTGAACCGTTCATAGACATCAACTTCACTAACTTTTCACCAATGTATTTAAGTAGATATGCTAGAACATTCTGTCCCTTTGAGAATAGAATAGTTTATTTAACAAAAAATAACAACTCTGTCTGCCTGTGGTAACGCCTAAGGGTTGGTGCCAAGAATATCATATAAAAAAATTACACAAATAATATATTGATTTTTTTTTCAACTATGTTAATTAACCTATTTTTGAGTCTGTAACGTTAATAATGTGTATACAATTTGAAAGTGATTGCCAAAAGATTAAGCATATGAGGACAGATACACATAAATTACAATTAATAATAATTTTGCATATCTATTACAGAATATATCTTAAGAAGAAGGTAGTTAGGAGGTGCGGTCAGTGAAGAACATACTAATAAGTTCAAGTTATTTGTGTGTTCTTCATTGAACGCACTAAGTTCAAGTTATTTGTGTGTTCTTCACTGAACGCACTCCCCTGACCAACTTGTTAAATTTAATGGAATTAAGCATTGTTAATGTATTATGGAATAACAAAAATTACATTAAAAAAAAAGTAAAAGTAATGAAGTATAATTAATTAGTTGAAAATAATATTGTATACTTAATTTGTTTTAAAATAAGATATAAGAACATAAAATAGAATAATAAGATAAAAACATAAAATAGAATAATAAGATAAAAACAGGATAAAATAATAATAATTAATTACATAAAATGTACTAATGCTACCTGAAGACGTAATATTACTACATACATCGTAAGACACAGGGAATAATAATTAATATATGAGTGTTATTTCTGTAATCGGGGTTTTTTAAATTAAATTATTTTTTATTATCTCATATTATTAACCCCAAATTTTTTATTCTGCGTCATTTTTGCTGGTTCACTTTTTCCTAGCGGCACGAGTTAACTAAGGTTTATTTATAATTTTTTATTTTTGTGAATTTTACTTTTTAACGAAATGGAAAAGTTTTCTGACCCTGACAATTTCATGCGTATTTTTAATGAATTGGTGGCAGTGGAAAACTCAGAATTTCACAAATCAACTGATTGTGAAATAGATGTTGAAGAGGTAATTTGCAATTTAGGATTGTTATTAATGTATATTAACAGCGCTAAATACCAATTTTGTTACATATTTGAATTTTTACACTATTTAATTTTTATTATCATTCTGGGATTCTTTATTCAAGGAGTGGGGTAGCTGAATGGGTAAGACCCTGAACTATCAACTCCCGAACCCGGGTTAGAGCCCGGTTATAGTAGACAATTTATTTCCTGTTATATCAGCCGTTGGCTTTTGAGATGCACAGAACCATCCATAAAATGGATACCTTTTCTTTGATTGGGGATAATACCTTAAGGTCGAGCTTGGGTACTAACTTACTTACCTCCTTAAGCACGGTTGGTCAAAATGCAATACTGAGTACAAGACCCTTCTTCCCAATATATATTTATTTTTTAGTTTGAAACGTTTTTCAGGATTTATCTTCTGGTTCCTTTAACATTACTGTAAAAAGTTAAATATACTAATGAAAAACATTGACACTCAAATTTAGCTATCAAACTATAGTGCTACCAATTTAGGGTTAACAACATTTAGGACCAGTACCTTGAACAAACTGAATATGTTTATTTCAAATTTCTTTCAGTTAAATGAATTTTCACTTTTATTTTCCAAACTTATTATATTACATGTATGTGTTTGTGTTATTTTAAATAAAGCATTAATGACCTCAACTGATATAAATATCCCCTCCTGTTGCTCTGTGAGGTCCCAACGAAATAGATCAAGGACAGGAGGAAGCGACTCTACATTTGTTATCTACCTCAAGGTGTAATAATCTCCTGTAAACAATAATTCTTTTTGTCAATATTAACCCTTAACTGGGAAAGAAGTGATTGAACATTGAATCTATATATGTATATGTGTGTATATATATATATATATATATATATATATATATATATATATATATATATATATATATATATATATATACTAGTTTTTGGTATTTTCTTTTTCTATTTTGGTCTAAAATAAACTGGTTTGAGAAAATAAAAATTAAAAAAAATTATCAATGATTTCATTTTTTACTAGATAGTATTATTTATGATACCTTCACTAATGAAAGTGAAGTCGAAATATGAGACCTCACCATAGTTTCAATGCTATTATATTATATTGCCTATGCTTACATTCTCATATATATATATATATATATATATAAATATATTTTTTTTTCATTTTTCCAGAAGCATATGGAAGGAGAAGGACGGATGGGGCTCTCGCCGACCGATGAGGACTCAGCCTATGATTCACCTAAATCCACTGAAAATTCTCTGTCGCCTACAACCCCCCCAAAATCATCAAATAGCAGACTGATCAGCTTGGCCTGCGGGCAGTGTGGAAGGACGCTGCGGGATCCGAGGTGCCTTCCCTGCCTCCATTCGTTCTGCCTCCATTGTCTCCAGGTGAAGAACAAGAAGGTGATCTGTCCCGAGTGCCGTCTCGAAACACCATTACCCAGCAATGGTCTCTCTGGCCTTCTCCCAGATTATGGAATCATCAACTTCCTTCGGTCATTGAAGTTGGGAGCATTCTGCACTAGCTGCAAAAGCGAAACCTTGCATGCTGTTGCCAAATGTATCAATTGTGACTCTCTCCTATGCTCCAACTGCCTGATGGCTCACAGTTTCATGCACTGCTTTTCAGGCCATCGAGTGATCGAGTTTCCAAAATGTCCAGATCTGGGCGAAGGTCCGAAAGATGACACTATTATGTACTGTTTGATTCATCCCACCGAAGTTGTCAAATATTTCTGTTATCCGTGCAGCGAGCTTATGTGCCAGCTGTGTTCCGATGAGAGCCATTATGAGTCCAATCATATTATGGAGGAGCTGCATCTGATCGGGAGCGGGGTCATAAGCCTCATGGCAGACAAGGTGGCGGAAGGGAAATGCCAGGCTGAAGATTTTGCCGTCTGCATCAGGTACAACCAGCAAACCTCATTCTTTCTTCAAAATCAGTATCATGATATCCACAATAAGATCAATCAGATTTATGAGCAACATTCGGCTCTGCTTGCCAAATACAAGGAACAGCAGCTCAGCTTGTTGGATGGGGTTTATGAACGTATGATCTCAGCATTAAGAATGAGTACCAAAGTCTCTGAAGAATCTTATGATCGCTTGACTCACCTGACTGATTTTTTCTCACGTCTCATTAAGTATGGAAACACTCCACAATGTCTGATGTACAAAAAAATTCTGGAAACTGAGCTTGCCAATTTGTCAGCTATTAAAGCAAAACCTGTTTCATGCAATCTGAGATTGGAATCAGAGGGGGGAACCGATTATGCATCTACACTGATTAGAACATTCGGGAGAGTAATTTACGAGTTGAATGGTATTAATAATGAAAATTATTTTGTCAATGATTGTTGGTCGAAGATCGACCAACCTGTATTCCCATTTAAGTATGAAAAGTGGTCCAATTCCTGTTTTGACGAACTAAAAGCCATTTCAGATCTGAATATCTGTGATAGTAACCAATCGTTCCGTTCATTTCATTTGAAGTCGAACGTGACTCGCATGACTATTACCTACAATTGGAAGTTTGGTTCTTATGGCTCCATGCAAGGGCAGTTCACCGAGCCGAACGGTGTCTGTATCAATTCAGAAGGAGATATTATAGTTGCCGATACTAACAACAATAGAGTTCAAGTTTTCGATCGTTCAGGAAAGTTCAAATTCAGTTTTGGAGATGGAAACAACTGCAGCGACGGTGGTGCCCTTTTGTTTCCGAATAGAGTAGCCGTGATGGAGAAGAGCGGTGACATTGTCGTAACTGAACGAGCTCCTACTCATCAGGTTCAGGTTTACAATCAGTATGGGCAGTTTATACGTAAGTTTGGTGCGAATGTGCTGCAGCATCCTAGAGCTGTAGCTGTGGACAAGGATGGCCATATAATTGTTGTCGAATGTAAAGTGATGAGGGTTATCATATTCGATATGATGGGTAACATAAAGCACAAATTTACTTGCAACGACACCCTTCACTTTCCCAATGGTGTCGCTGTCAACGACAAACAAGAAATCTTTATATCTGACAATCGCACCCATTGTGTCGTCGTTTATAATTATCTCGGTAAGCAGTTGAGGACAATCGGACACGAAGGCCTAACAAATTACCCGATTGGAGTCATGTTGAATAAAGCCGGCCACGTCATCGTCGCGGATAACCATAACAATTTCAATTTGACCGTGTTCACTCAAGATGGTCAGTTTTTGACTGCCGTGGAGAGCAAGGTAAAGCACGCTCAGTGCTACGATGCAGCCATATCATCTGACGGTACCGTTGCCCTTACGTCAAAGGACTACCGTGTTTATGTTTATCTCACTTCGTTTTGAACGAATTATCTCTACTGACTGATTCTCGCTTTAATCCTTTTACACTTTATAATCTTTTTTTTTTTTTTTTTTTTTTTTTGTTCTGAATATTCTTTTTTACTTTTTAACTCAGAATTTTTAAATTGTTCAAAAATGAAACAAATTACTAAAAAAAACTCGGAGCGTATCAAAGCACTCTGATATTCTTGGTCCAACTAGTTGAAACTGAATTGTATTATATTTTCCTAGGCGGAGAGCTGACAGACAATGTAGAATCGATTAAGATATATATTTTTTTAAAAGACTTTGTTTTGTTTTAAAAAGGAAGACTGAAGGTAAACTAATTGACTGCAATGATCTAGTTTTTGCTAATTTTGTGAAGGTTCCTTTTTTTTATGTTAGTAAATTAAAAAAAATCAATAAAAAAAAAAGTATTGGTTAAGCTTATTATTTTGTTTGTTTTGTTTTTTCAGTTATTACCAAGTTGTTATATCAAAATGTTAATTTTTGTTGTGTTTTTTTTTCTATTTTCTTTTACGTGCCATGCTGCTAGTCAGGCGAGTTGTAGATAAATCTTCTCGATAATCTTAGTCCTTCTTTGCCATAGCTGTTAGTTTTGTTTTTCATTTAAAAAAAAAAGAAAAATAAGAAAAAAATAATTTTTGTTTCTATAGTTAATAAGAAATGTATTATGTAACTGTTCTGTATTTCGAAACTGATCGTTTCGTTTTCATGGAACTAAAAAGTCCGCTACAAAGATAAGGAGTATATTGTTTTTGTTTTCTGTTGTGTATTGCTTATTGATGTTGAATACTTAAATGTAATATCATTATTATTATTATTATTAATTATATTAAATGTTTTATTTACTTTTTTGTTTTTATTGTGATATTGAAAGTATTATTTTTTTGCAGTTATGTAATTGTTTATCTCGACCAATTTTCAAGTTGTTATTATGACTCGTAGAGGATTTATTCTTGTAGTTTTGTAGTTGCAAGATGGAATCAATTATTTAAAATAAAAATTTAGGGAAAAAAAAGAAAGAAATATAAAACAAAAAAAAAAGTTTATCAAGCTTATGAAAAGTGGACTATTTTTAATATACTGAATTAAAATTTTATGTTTCCTATTGATGAAGGATCTTTTCTGTTTAACAGTCAATTTCCTCTGATTGATTTTGCTTGCATTTTCCACTTTTCATTAGACTCTCTTGTTGTGTCCCTCTTAGGATTTAAGAAATTGCCAATTATTACTCTTGATATAGATTTCCTGTTATTTGTTAAATCAAGTTTTTTCTACTGTATTGTTAAATTTGAAAAATGATAAAAAAAAAAATTATAAAATGACTACTTGTTATTATTAAAATAAGATTGTATTTTGTTTCTACATTTTATATGATGTTAATAAAATCTCTTACCCTTAATTTATTTATATCTTTTCTCTTTTTTCTTTTTTGTCCTTTATATCCTGTCTTAATAATCATAGGGCTATTCATAACCTTATATTGCATGCTAAATTCTGGATTATGAGCAGCTCAGTATAAGTACTATCATTTTTTGCTAAATAGATATGGTAGTGCTGTCTGTGGTAAGGTGTTTTTTTCATATAATTATTTCAAATATTATCGTGTTTAACCATTTCATAGTGTAAGTCATAGGTCTACTTGTACTTGTACTTTATTATGAAACAATGGGTACCTATAAAGTAAACTGCACGTGGTCTTATGACATACTGTGAAATATTGAAACATGATAACATTTAAAACAGTTATATTAAAAAAACAGTAAATTAAAAAAAAAATTAATAAAATTATCTAATGACGATCAGTAATCTGTGACCTTAGTTATAATACTTTTCCCATTTGTACTTTACACTTGATTATGAAATAGAGTCCAGGTATCCTGTCTTTTGACTTGTTTTCCATTGTGATATTTAGTGTGCTATTGTTGAAGTTCAACAAATAGCACGATCTAGCATGCTGAATGAGATGATTGTAAGTACTCTATATATGATTATTAATTAATGAGAGCAAAAAAGAAAAAAATTACTGTAAATAAATTGAAAGATTCCAAACCAAAATCTTAAGTCTCTCAAATAGTGGTAAATAACTGAGAATAGTCTACTCTGAAAAATTTAAGGAACTTCAAACGTCCCAAACAAAAATATTCACAATCAGCTGACACCCGCATGATGGAATAGAAGGGTCCCTGTCCTTTCCAAAAAAGTGGAGTATACGAACTAAATTGTAATGATTGTGCAGTCAAATACATGGGAAAAACTGGAAGATCACTAAATCAGAGATTAAAGGAACATATACGTGCATATAATAATAAGACAGAGAATTCCAACTTTGTAATTCATTTAAACGAAAAAAGACAAATTCATGAAAGACAGGGGAGTTAAATTAATACATCACATTGAAAACAGCCTCAAATACTTGAAATAATAAGATCCTTTAAATCCAATCTAGATTTTTGCTTAAATGACCAAATAAATATCTTAAATTTATTCCCATCTATAACAGGAAAAACAATTACTGGAAAAATCCCAACCCTTAAACCGTTTACCTAAAAACATCCTACTTCCCTTTCGTTCATTGTTAGTACAATGTGCGAAGAAACCAGTACAAACTTTTCTGTTTGATATAATCCATTTAAACCTTGAACTGAGGATGAATGTATAACATTCGAAATTAGTTTTCAATAAAACAAATTTATAGAAGTGGCAAATAATTTATCAATTCCTATTTAAAAATATTCACACTTACTATAAAATCCTACTTGGAATGACAGCTTTACATACTAACACTTGCCAACTGTCAGCGACTACATGCAAACTCGTTACAATCGATTCCATCATATATCATGCATATACAACCCATTTGTAGAAAGAATAACAGCCCCAACCAGCTTGATAACATCATAAAGAAGCTGAAAATGATATGGATGAGAGATCTACTCCTTTGAACTACTAATCCCAGAACAGATACCGCTGGTTATTGCTCTTCCTCATGCCATTGCATTGATTTTGATAGGCACTCCACCAATTATCACTTGAGGAGTTAGCTACCAAAAGTGGACATATCCAATAACACTTTTGTTTGCAAAGTGACAGTAAAAAATAATTTTCCCACCATTCAAAGAATAATTTTTTTCTATAGGCCAAATATAATAATAATGAGATAGGCCACCATTGCCAACTACTTTAATCCAACTTTCTGCCAATAGTTGAATTTGGTTGTCCTTGGTTTTCAAGGTGGAAAACTCCTCATATCCTGATTTGACATTCCTGATGTTTTTGAAGTGCCAGGCCTTTCAAAAAATGTGACTAAAAAAGACCATAGCCAAAAAGTGCAATGTCAGGACTAAGGAGGGTGGGGTAAGATGCTAACACCCTCCATTTCTGAGAATCTTTCTTTGATTAAGAGTGAACGATGGGCAGGAGCATTGTCTTGCTGAAACATTACTTTAATATGATTGACCAAATCAGAGGACTCCTCTTTTAAAACTCTAGTTGTTCGCAGTAAAGCTTAACGTCAGTTAGTCCTGCCACCTGGAACCAGATCGTGCAAGACACCCTCATTATTTCACCAAACACAAAGTATTACCTTGAAGGCTGTTGTTTCCAGAATTGAACCAAAATGCTGCTGTATTATGATTCACCACATTTTCACCTTCCACCGCACAAATGTCCTCAGCAGCTGCCTTCGCCCTTAATCCTTTTTTTTCCAGTAGTGCCTCAGAAGACCACGAATGACAATTTTTTCTTCCAACATTATCAGTGAAATTTACTAAATGAAATGAAAGATAGAGACAGTTGGCATACATAATTAATTAAGGATTAGTCAAAGTAAATAACGATGTATGTATTGCACAGCTACTACATTCATTGGCTAAATGAATGTTCATTATTATATTAGATTATTACAGTATCCTCTTGTAATGCATGAATGTAAATACAGTAAAACCTCGTTTATCCAGATCAAATTTTTAAGTATTTTTTAAATTTAATATTCACATTAGATAATAATTTTTAACTATGATAGCAATAACATAACTATGTATAAATATGCCAAATATTTTACTTTTTAGTCTGATTCAATGTACAGTTCCCGCACAGAATGTACAATAAATTATTGTAATAAAATACTTTTTGTCAAATTTGAGAAAGATTTTGATATGGATTCACTCACCAGCTATAAATAAATAGTTTTAATCACAATAAACAGTAAGTCTGCTTATTTAAGGGTTTTTTTCTTAATACCCAGATTTTCTATTATTCGAATTACCTTTCGTCCCATTTAGTCCAGATAAATGAGGTTTAACTACATCTGTATATAAAATCAGAGAATAAGAAAAAAAGCAAGTTAGTCTCTTAATTTATTTTTTCATGGGTAAACAAGTTTAATTAACTTGTATTTATTTTTAAGGAATATTTAACCCATTTTTTGCACTTACATAACTCATACAATCTTGTTTAGTATACCTTTCTTAAACAAACAACGAAATGGAGAAGATTACAAAAATTAAAATTTTAAAATAATAATGAAGAGGAATATTAAAATATTAATAAATTTATAGAAGTGACAAATAATTTATCGATCCCTAATAAGAGGAATATACTTTAGGATTCTGAAAAAAGTGATAAATCTTATACAGAAATAAAAAGAAACGTCACAATATAAAATACAAAATTAAAAGAATAAAATAAAAGAAAGATCTTGAAGCTGGTCCTAGTCCATTAAATAAATAGTTACCATTTAAGGAAGAAATTGGTCGGGGGAGGTGGTGCGGTCAATGACAAATATCCTAATAAGTGTAACTTATTTATTCTGTGCCAATGTTTCAGCCTAAGTGAAAAGAGTGAAGGAAAGATTATGAATTACATGAAACAATAAAGTACATTATACATGATATGATTAAATAAACTATTAATTAAAATGATTACTAGTATGAAGATTTAGAAATATGTAAAGTATATCGAGATGATTAATGAAGATAAAAATAATGTAAAAATTAATTGAAATAAAATAACGCATTATTTTTACATGATATAATAAAATATATATGAAAACTATTAATATCTCGGCCAAACCACCTCCTTGCACGTAGCCACAGAATAAATAACCTACACTTATTAATGTATTTATCATTGACTGTACCTACCGACACAACTTCTTCCTTAATTATATCTAAAGTCAACAAAACTTACTCCAATAGTTATTACTATTTTATTTTATTTTTGACCACTACCGGGACCATCTCCATTATTAATCCCTAAATTGGTTTACAGATTTAAAAAGAATACTTTGGAAATTCTTATGTTGAGGTTTTAATCAAAATAACAAAAAATAATTCATTATACTATATTTTCTTATTATTAAATTGATCACATTAGAATTTTTACAAAAAAAAAAAATAATAATAAAGAAAAAAACAAAATTATGGTATATATATTTATATATAAATCCATTTTTTTTATTTATATAAACAATATAAATTGCACATTTTTTTTTCCAACGACTATACACAAACGGCTCATATATACAGCTAGAAAAATTCCATCACAGTTTTTTTAGGTGGAACGTCCTACACAGGAAATACACATAGAATACAACGGTTACATAATCGCTATATGTATAAAGACAAATAAAAACTATATTATACAGTTTAAATAAACACTTAACAATAATGCAAACATTACGTTCCATAAATAGTAATATTATCAAACACAATACATTACCCAGTCGTTTGCCTTTATACAAAGACATTAAATTTCTTTCTAAGTTAAAAACAAAAAAAAACACTGATACAATCATTATCAAAGATCCATTCAGCTTTTACCTAAAATTAAGGGCACTAGGTTTTTAAATTAAGAAAACATACTGACTTTTTTATGTCACTACACATTTCACTATCGTTAAAACATGTGGCTACATTTAATATTTACAAGATCGCATGTCAACATAAAAATTCACGTCTAAAAGAGATTTGGAAAGACTTTGAAAAATAGAACTTTTTATAAAAATTCTTAATTTAATAATCACATAGCCAAAAATGTTAGTAAATACATCGGCTTTGAAAAAATGATCTTTTCTTTTTTCTTTCTTTTCATTCGTATCAATTACCAGCTCGTACTTAAGAAATGACAACACAAGCAAAACCTTCAAGTTCTTGACTATCGTATCGTTAATTGCACCAGTTAGAACCGTACTGAGGTATACATAAGACTTAAAAGTAAAAACTTTAACTAAAATATTTATAAAGTAAATAAACTGTTATCACGTCGCTAACACACCTAATTCATTTTAAGAAAAATTGCTTCAATTTTATCATATAGTGTGATATTTCGACACAAAAGAAGCACCACTCGTTTACAATGCATACAACTTATATATATATAAAATACATAAAAACACAATATACACATAATTTTAAAAGATTCGTCTAAACCCATATACATATATTCTCTCTATATATTAAATATTTACAAAAACAAATATTCTATAAAAGTGTTTAAAAAAAAACACTTAACACACAACCATTAACAATATAAATATTTACAAACAGTAAAAAATAGGAAATTCCAGTGGTAATTTCATAATAGTACCAGTTCTTTAGAAATTTTCATCATCGCCTTGGAAATAATAAACGATCATTTTTCTCATTTGTCTCACTAAAATATTAAAAAGCACTTAGACATTAGTTCATATTATACAAAATTATTCTTTGGGAATATGGCAAAAATATTGGCATGAAACCAGTACATCTATATTTAAATCTTTTCTCCTCTAATTTCAACACATCGTCACAATAATCAACTTAACAAATTAAAATATTATTTTTAACATTACACACACACATATATATATATATATATATATATATATATATATATATATATATATATATATATATATATATATATATATATATATATATATATATATATATATATATATATATTCTAATTTGATAATTACTTAAGATTTAAATTACTGGAACATGAAATCCCTTCTTCCTAGCAAGGGCAATGGGTAAGACGAAAGATCTAGTTGGTAAGGTCAGTGATATTGCTTAATGTAAAACAGTTGCAGAATTTTCATCGTGCTGACATATTGTTACAACTAGACAACCAATAAATTTTCTCATGAGAAGAGAATGCGAACATCACTTCGGTTACCAACCATATCTTTACTATCCCATCTCCTTTACAAACTGTCAAAATGTTACTCTACATCTGGTAAACACAAATATATTAATTAAAAAATAAAATTAAAAAACAAACAGAAAAGGGTAAAGATAAGGAAGACAAAATATCATCAACAACATAAAATTATTCTAAAAAATTATAAAACAGAAAATAAACATATATTGTCTCGTAGAAGATATCACCAATTCCTTATGGTCACCTTGGAATGACCGTAGTCTCGACACCAAGGAGGAACTTCACCGTATCTGTATACTTTACGAGAGTGACCTTAGGAGTTTTGGGTCCAGCAGAACTCTTTATCGCTCGACAATGAGCCTTTTCGTAAAACTCTGAAGTTTTCATGTCTCTTAACACCGTCCTGGCATCCTGACCGAGCTGTTTGAGGAGGGCTTCTTTCGTCTTGACTCTGAGCAGCGGAGAGAGTTCATGGAACAAGACCCAGGAATCGGTGCGAGGTTCATTGGCCAACCGATAGAGGTTTGGTAGTGGTACAGAAGACTCCTCTATCTCAAAGCCTTCCATGTCTGAGCTGGCTAAACCGCTGTCATCATCCACTTCTTGCTTCGGCTGGCTACTGCAGGTTGGATTATCTAAAATAAAAACAAGATTTCATTTTGGTTAAGCATTGCTATAATAATTATATAATTGTAAAGATAAAATTGGAGTATACTTAATTAATTAGTTAATTAATATTAAAATGTAAAAGTAATTGTTCAGAGCGGAAGTTGGTCTAGTTGATTTTCTTAATGGAAATATGTTTCATTATAATTTAATTTAGAACATAATCATTTTTTCTTTGTGAGCAAACAATTATTTTCTGCTGAATTTATTTTGAAGGAACTTTTATTATATTCTGTTTAAGAATAATTACCAGTCATAGAAGCAGTGAACCGAAGCCTATATGTATTGTCGGAAGTGATACAAAAGTTAACCACATTTAGTATATACTAATTTCAAAGTCATTAAAATAAATGATAAATCCAACATAAATTAAAATTTATCGGGTTTTACATGTGTAAATGAATTATTCAAATAAATAAACAAAATCTAAGTGAGTGAGAAAATTATGGATAATAGCGGCCCACTTTTCCATAATTAGTTCAATTAATGTCCTCCAGAGGCAAACAAGGAGTATCACTCTCGTTAATGCAGTCATCGGATGAAGAGTTTTAATTTTTTAAGTCAATAGTTTTTTATTTTCGTCAATTTAATTATATTGATATGTTTTAGATATATGTTTTTGGGGGTTCAGACATTTCATAAACCTTCATTATATTAATCCTTTTTTGTAGTCAATTGTATTTCCAACTTGGAAGTTTTTATTTTTACTCAAAATACCCAAATGTTGAGTAAGAAATCTTTTAATATAAAAATCAATTAAATATATATATATATATATATATATATATATATATATATATATATATATATATATATATATATATATATATATATACATATATTTAATTGATTTTTATTTAAACATAAAAAACCAACATTATAAAAATATCATATTATTAAATATATATTGTAATGATAAAATTGGTTAGGGTTAGGGATATTTGTTAATAAAGTGTTATTAAGTTACTGTAATTTTTTTACCAAATAAATAATTGAAGAAACAATTTTATTTTTAAAAATAAAATTACTATTTACATTAAAAGTTAAAAACCCTAAAACTGCCAAGGGGAGGAGGGGATTTGTCGAATCCACAACTTTTTCTTTTAGCTTTGTGAATGATGAACCTTTTTAAAAGACAAATTTAATTTTTAAATAATTTGTATGGGAGTAAGAAAATTATAACTATGCTTTGGGTCTGGAGAATTCCCTCTCCCCCCTTAGCAGACCTAGAGAGCCTACTAAGTCGAAAGGCCCCTTAGAATTACTGACGGAGTGGCTCTCGCGAACCCACAACTTGATTATCAAGTTTTCATTCATGGACTTGAATATATTTTTTTAAAAGGCACTATATTTACTGTAAATAATCCCTAAAAAATATTGCTGATGGATGAATAATAGTAAAATATTTTTGTTTAAACTAATATGGTGGCAAATATTGGATACAATTATTGATATAGGTACTAATTTACATAAAACAAATAATTGATGCAAATAATTCAATAGAAAACCAAGAACTCTCTAAAAATAAGAATATTTTATGTAAATAGTCAAAAGATGAAATGAGGCATCCTGTTACAGAATACTTGCATCCTGTTCCTCCTTAAGGGTAAAACCTGTTTGCCAGGCAGTGCCCGGCTGACTTGCTCCTGCCTGCTCTGACCAGCTCAATATGCCTTCACTCTCCTCTTTGTTTTGTAAAATTATAAAAACTTATTTTAATGCCTTTATATGCATTAATTTTTAAATTATTTTTGTCATTACATTTAATTAAATTTTTAAATGAATAATTTTTATTTCCATATCAATAAACTTACTTTTTCCGACTGTATTTTATATTATTTATTTTATAACCAACAACCTAACAATTTGATCTTAATTCAAGATAACAATATTTCACTTAAAATTAACAATAGCGAGAAAGAAAAATATTTTAATAATATTTAAGTAAGCCAAAAAACACACAACAAGATTACAGGTAAGCACAGAGTAAAAAATGAACATACCATCCACTATTGGCTGGAGTGTAACTTGACTCAATATGTGCATTTCCATGAGGAGCCTCGCCTCCTCATCTGTAGCCAGGGCCATAGCGGTCGCCCCTGAATAAGTCGCAAGCTGAGGATCGGCACCGTGTTCCAGCAGTAATTTGACAATTTTCGTAAATCCGTTCTCAGCTGCTTCGTGTAGAGGTCTGCAACAACAATTTTAACAATGAAATAGGTCAATATTAATATAGGAAAAAAATATCTAATGTGGACACCTCATGACTTTCTTGTAAGCCTATTAAACTATAAATCGGTGGTTCAAAAAGTGATTCTGAATTTGTTTACTAGTTCCCAAAGATAGTAGTATTTTAAAAACAATGACCTTCAAGTAAAGTACTGCTTCCGGTTTGCCAATTCAAACCAATATCTACTATGTTATTTAAATGAACATAAAAATCATAAATATCACATTTTCTGAGTATGTAGTAAATAGTAGTAAAATGTGCAACACTTCAAATATAAATATCTACGAAATATACAAAACAAGTGATACAGTGCGATCTGAATTTCTTTTTGCTCTCCTTTAAAACTTTGTTACTTAAGAATGTTTACCTCTGAGTTACAGAATTCAGAATCACGAATGGCTTTAAAGTAGCAAAATAAAGCCCAAAACATATTATAAGGTTGAAATAAAAATGTTAATATATATCGACGTCGTTTTTTGAAAAAGGCTTAAGCGCCAAAAATTCGAAATTTGGGTTTCAGTTTATTATGGGTTCTAAACACCACCTCTATCAATTCCAACTTACGATATTTTGAGAAAAAAAATTGGGAAAAGTCTAAAACTCGACAATTGATGAGGTAAGCATCAAATGCTCAAACTCTCAGTCATCTCACTGACCTTGACTTTTGTCCCCTTAATAAACTCTCTCTGTACACAAAAAACACAGTTTAAAAAAAAAATATAGTTATTTGGGAAAAAAATTTCATGTGCAAGCAGGCTTATACTCTCTGATCGATCTCAAGTAATTATCTTATACACAATTACTTTCAGTTTCTTTGTCATTTCATATAATAAAATGATAAATGTTTAATAACGGATAAGAAAAAGAATAATCAAATTACCTGACTCCACCGAGAGCACTGTCACTGACGTTTGCCCCATACTTAAGAAGCAAGTTGGCGACCTGGAAATGTCCCCGAGAACAGGCAACATGAAGCGGTGTATACCCTGCATTGTCCCTTGGTGCTGGATTGTGATGCAGCTTCTCCAGGCAGTAGTAAACAACATCCTACCGTAAAATAGAACATAATTTTTTATAGTATGATTCCTGATTTCCAACAAATCCTAAATTACAATTGAAGACATGACTGGATGTAGGTGCTATGTATCAAATTTTTGAAAATTGATTTATACTTATGAATAAAGGTGTGATCTGCTTAGCTTCGACTTATAACACTAACAATCCAAGATTCTTGGTTAATGTCATGGTTATTCAGGATTGGATAAATCATATTTTTTTAAAATTACATTAAAAAAAACTTTATTTGTAATTTTTTCAAAACTTTAAATTTGTAATGTAAGGCCTTCAACCACTCATATCTTCAATTATCTCTAATATTGAATAGAATTGATCTCAATTATTAATATAAAAATAAAACTTACAACATTCCCGATTCTTGCTGCCCGATGGAGTAAAGTTTCACCAAGTCCTTTGTTGAGGACCCAACCTTTGATTTCTGCCTGTATCTCTTGTTCAGTCAGTGGTGCAGTTTTCTTTAAAAAAAAAAAAAAAAAAAAAAAAAAAATGAGATTATTTCAGTTTTAATTGTAATTTGATAAATAATGCAGAATTTTTAAATACTTAAAAACTTACTTTCTTCCGTTCTCGCGGAGGTTCTCCTTCTTTCTTTACGACTTGCTTTTTCTTCTTTCTGATATAGTCGAAACCGGATGATTTTAATTTTCTTCTGAATGTCTTAAATCTCTTTTCTGGTATCAATCTAGGCGCTTCTCCTTTCTTCAGTATAAAACCTTTTTTCTTCTTCACGAAGGTGGGATTCCGGAGGGCATTGTTCTTTCTAACAATAACCTTAGTAGCACCAGGCGGTGGTGCAGAAGCTGGTCTCTCTTCATTGAAATCTCTATGTTTAAGTTTCATTTCTTTAATCTTTGGTTTAATATCCGGAGGCAGGTCACCTTCGGCAGGCAGATCATCCCTAAAGCCAGCAATTGTTTCCGTTTTCGGATTTGCTTCTTCAGTTTTGGGTGTAGAGCTGAGTTCGGACGAAGATGTCTGCGGATCTTTTTGTTCGTATATTTTAGCCTTTTTTCTTCTGTCTGAATAGCGCTGCATAAGGCGATCTAAGAAAGATTTCTCTTCTCCAAGCGACTTGGCGACTGACTTGTTATCCTCTTCTGTTTTGATGGTAAGCTCTGGATGAGGGTCGTTGAGACGGTCTAGGTCTGGTAGTGAAGAGGGAGCTTTTGGCCAGTTTTCCCCTGTCGCTATCAGGTGAACAGGCCTCTTGAATTGCCACACTTCCTGTTGCCAATTCCCAGCAAACTTTTTCAGTTTTTTCTTTCGGGGCCCAGGTTTCCTTTGTTGACGAATTTTTTTCAAATTCACAGTCGGCCTTTCTCTTAACTGCAATGCTTCTTCTTCATCTTCTATTCCGCCCTCTCTACTATTGTCAGAAATCAATTCTTTCTTGATCTTAATATCCAAATCCTCACTATCTTCTTCCTTCTTGATAAAAATACTATCATCTAACCTCCGTTTGAATCTCTTTCGAATACTCTTACCGCCTTGTTGCAGCTGGATGACTAATTCATCACATAAGGCTATCCACTTGTTGAAATCTTCTTCCTCTTCAGGCTGCAAAAAAAGAAAAGCCAACTTATTTAAAAGTAAAAAATATTTGATTACCTATATATACATATAAAAATTCAGCCTGCATATGTTTGTGTTTGTAAAACTCGAAAAATAGTCTGTCTATTTTGATGAGATTTTCACTTCATTTAGATAATTTCTTCAGAAGGATTTATATGCATTAAATTTTTCGAAATGCTCCCCTTAAGGGAAGAAATGGGGAAAACTATAAAAACAGTAGACAAATTTGTAATCGTCATGACGTGATGCACGTGAAAGCAAGTTCACTATGAAAACATTTTAACAAGAGTAAAATTATTGTGTGAAAGCATCATTTGTTAATAAAATCAGAGATTAAGTAAAAAAAAGTGTAAAAAGGTGAAGCTTTATTGTCTTTTTGGCAAATTTATTGTAATTTTGATCGTGTTCTTAGAAAACGCCTAAATGAAATGAGACGAATCCTAAATAATGCAGTCGATTACTGAGAAAAATTTCCACTCCCTTGGCCATGGAATGTTTACAGTAAAAATGTTTGTCGGTAACTAGTTGTTTCATTGAAAGTTCTCTTTAATTCCACATCGCCATGGCAAAGTAAGCCAGGATATTGAATTGAATGATGTGTTTCCTCGGTGAATCAATGTTCGATATAATACTTTTATTTACTTTCCCATTCATTTCATATAGCAATAAGTATGACAAAATGTGCAATATGTAATTAATGTGTTAAAAATAAAATAAAAAACAAAGTTAAATTTAAATATTTTTTTTAAATTTATTCGTAAAAGTTTTATACAAACTTTACAGTATGATGATGAATGATGATTAGGAATGTAAAGAACAATACATCTGTCATCTGTTACTCACGTTATCTTTTAAAAGTTAAACATAAAAAAAACTTGAAATTTGGGAGGGTATTTAACTCGCAATTCTTTTCATGGGCAATGCTATGTGGGTACAGCAAGTAATGATATTACTGATTAATAATATTTGATATGAAGGGCTAGGGACAAAATGATGAAATGTGACTAGCCACAGTTTTGAAGTTAATGAGTATTTTGTTCCAAACGCTACTTTGTTTCTCTTTATAGCTATTTATTATGTACATTCCATAGGATAGTCCGATTATCTCAGGGATGTATCCAAACTAATATAACAAATAACTATAAAGAAAACTAAATAGCATTTTATACAAAATACTCATTAATTTCAAAATTGTGGCTTGCCACATTCTTGCCCCAAGCCCTTCATATTGTGTTATAAATAGAATTAAACTTATTCTTAATGTTTCGAATAAACAATATACAAAAATGTAGATAATCAAATGCACCTACCGAGATGATAGCAGGCGGAGGAGGTGGAGCGTGAATAAGAGATGAAGACGAAATACTACCTCTCCTGAGATCTGTGAGTGCTACGTCACTACCCTCAGAATCTGAGTCCCTGAAATCAAACACTGACGTTTCAGACGAACTGCGGTGCTCCGCAGTGGCGGCGACGGGGCATGCCCTATAACAGACAGAATCCAACAAATCCCAGCTGCCCATCACCCAAGCAGTCGTTAATATGCAAGCAAATAAATAAATAAACATGGAAATGTGCTTTAAGAACTATAAAGAGTGTGCTTTATTAATAGAAAAAAGAGATTAGTGTTTTTTTTTTGTTTTTTTACATATGATATCACTGATGGACAAAGTTAATTTTTTTTAAATTTATTTATTATTTCTTTGGTAAAGTAAAACAATATTTAAAAAAGTGGTGAATCCAGTATGTTTTTTATATAATCTCATTCTATAGATTTTTAATATAACAGATTTATATCTGTACAACACAATAATCATTTTAAACAACAAATCAAAATATTTTTTAGATATCAAGGAAAATGTGGTCAATTTTTTGTATCTTAGTTTTAGTTTGTTTACTTTTTTTCAACCAAATTTATATCAAGAAATAAAATCCACTAATAATGATAATAAATACACTGAGAGAACAAAATAATAAATAAAAAATAAGTTAGTATCTTCTCCAGAATCTTTGTCCATCAGTTTAATCGTTAATAATGTCACATACAAATTACAGTGAGATATGCAGATAACTATACAAGATGTAGAAGGATAATAAATTTTTATAAAGAAGCAAAATGAAAAACTTTAGATAATGTGCACAATAAATAAAGTTATAAAAGATTAGATTTAAAAGAAACTATACTATGTCAAAAACATTCTAAAGTTAGTATCAATATACCAGTTAATTCTAAAGTATACAAAATATTTCTACCGTTATCCAAAAGATAATTAAAAACAACTGAGATGAAAATAAAGTTATTTAATGATATTATAATACACAATAAATTACAAGTTCAAGAGAGAATTTGATGAGTGCAATAGAAAACCTCAGGACAATATTTTAGGGAATGAATTTTTATCAATAACTATAGTAACATTCATTGTAACGAGAAAAACACAATGGATAATAAAGAAACGGAAAACTCAGTTCATAAGAATTGGAAGTAGAAGAAATCAAACTATCACTCTTGTTAAAAATGAACGAAAGTAGGAGTAAGAACGGGACTTTAAATAAATTGGCGTCCGGAACACATAATTAACTTCCTCCAATGCATTATAGGTCAAGAAAGTACCTTCCTTCCAATCCTTACTTCAAAACACAAGAGCCAACTACAAGCAACGCAGATGTGTTATCCATGGAAAGTGGCAGGGGTCTTGTTTTGAAACCATAAGAAGAGATCATTGAATGATATTAGATGAGATGGTTTGATTGTGTTTCCTGCACATCTGAGGACTGATCGCCCCTCAACAAACAGCAGAAGAAAGAAGACTGTGAGATAGAAAAATAAAGGAGGAGTTAAGAAAACTTTTGGAAGAAGGAAAAGGAAATGGTAATTAGTCCACGATTCAGAATCTTGCGTCAGGATCAATAGGCAGGTTCCTCACACAGCGGTAGAAGAGGAGTCGATAAACTAAGACAGATATACAAGAATTAAACTATGAGGAAACAAAACAATACTAGAAGGTAAAAAAATAAATTAAAGTAGAATAATCTACAATATTCACTTAACTTATGTATGGTAATAAGATATTAACGATCAACAGATATAATGTTAGTCACATAAAAGAACAGTGAAAACAAAAGCAGTTAAGAAACCTCAACCAAGATAAGACTGTATGCATTAGTAATAAGCAAGCATTGCACAAGTCCATTCAGACAGAAAAGGGATCTTCTTTCACCGCCACTACGTTCCTTGGTTTGTATATAATATGGCTAAGTTAACAAAAATCATTATAAAATACATTTTTTTTTATCATATTGATATCTTTTCAATAATTATGAAATTCATAATGATAATATACCTTCTTCTCGGTAATGAAGCGAGAAGACTGTTTTCTTTAGAGAGCCTGTGAGCGTTGACACTCCACAAGAGGCCTTTGTTTCCAGTAGCGCTACCTTCAGAACTCGAAAAGCTCTTGACTAGATCTGTAAATGAAAATCATTGTTTTAAAAACATTAAATGTAGTATATTCTACATTGTACATGATTCTTGGAGATCCAGGAACCACACCATTAGCTGTGTCACTACTACTGAAAGTCAGTATAATGCATTATTTTAACTGTCAGAAACATCATACCTTTATTATCCATAGACGAGAAGATTGGTGTTCTAGGAGAAGAGTGACCGCTGCTACAGCTTGCATTAGAGGGCGTAGGTGGAGCTTTACTGTTGTTCTCTTTAGAGCTTGGGGTTACCTGCTGTTAAAGGCTCTTATTAATTTTTTGTAAATCTGTAAACTTTTCACTTATCCAACTACTGAGAGCAAGAAGAATAAAGTCGACAAGAAGGAGACTTATGAAGAGAAATTTATTTGTGAGCAAGCAAGTAAGCAAGTGAACCTTGCTTATGTCCGTTATTTCTTTAAAGCATAGAAAATGAAACAAATTTTATTTTGCCATTTACATATAAAATAAAATAAGTAACAAGGGAAGGGCACAATCAATGGGTCACCAATATTAACCAAATTTTGTTTGGTGATTCTCCATCCCAAAATATAGGACAAGCATGTTGAAACTGCTTTAATTCAAATCTCGAATTTGGAAAATTATATCGACCTGGTTCTCCCACCAAAACATTTGTTTTTCAGAAAGACAAACAAAATTTAAGAAAGAATTTTTTAGTTCAAATAAATTGAAAGCATTTTTTAGATTATAGGGTAAAGTCTTAAAGATTTTTTGTATACCTAAAATTATGGCAGATTTTTATTTAGTTCACCAAAAAATCCTTTATTTTAAAAATATAACTTTCAAGCGGGTTCAAAATTTTTAAGCTACAAAATTACGCTTGCATACAAAGCTCTGTCTTCAGTTCATTCGATTTTGAGGTTTTTGGACTTGGTGGAAAGAGGGAACTTTCTTGTTTCCATACATATAAATAGCTAATGCATTATCTAGAAGGTCTGTGTAAAAAAATTTGATTACAAAATAAAACAAAATTGAACATTTTTGGGGATAACGTTGGTTCTAAACATGTAAGAGCTTCATAATTCCAAGTTCAACAAAAATAAGCAATAACTGAAAATATACTCCAGTAATCAGCAATAATGCGCTATGATGTCATCTCCAAATCATCAGCCATCCTGCTTCGCCTCATTTGTCCGACGATTATTTTATATTAAAAGAACTTTAAAACACTAACCTGCTTCAGCTCCGCCTTGGTCCTGATCCTGGCAGCCAAGAAGGCAGCGAGTCCATCCAGCTCACTCTTTGATGGCGCTTGTTGCGGTGGCTCATCATCGTCTGTGATGTCCACAACGTCCTGGCTGCTCACTGAACGCTGAATCGAATCCACAGCCCGCGGTACCTGCAATCTGTTCCTGTCTCCGCTCAATGCTCCAAATGGTGGCAGGTTCTGGCGCATCTTAACAAGAGAACATAGTGTATTAGTATTATCAATTTACGACTAATTAGATACAGCATTTTTTCAAAGGTTAACTGTTGGGCAAGGGCATATCAAAAGATATTTTATTTTGAGACTATTTATATTTTATTTGAGAATAAAGCATTAATGATCGCACAAATGAAATATTATCTTGATTGACTCTTATCTAAGATTTTTTTAATTTCTATCGCGAGACGCATTCATTAACAAAGGCTTGTCAATCAGGGATTCAACATAAGCAGGTGACCAATAATCAAGCAAGAAAACGAATGGATGATATAAAAAAATGAAGATAATGGATAAAAAAAAATTCCAAAAGAAGATAGAGAATATAGAAAAGGTTAAGCATAAGGCAGCAGTTCTATAAGGATTGGTTTATAGATAGGCTGGGATCCTATCCTATTGGGAGTGGATGGAGGAACAGAAAAAAGCTGTATACAGTCAGGAGGTACTTCAAGGAGATACACTTGCTGGCATGGAAGTAAAGGAAGATAGGCAGATTTGATGGTTTTTAAGGCAGATCTACATTGAACTATAGTGGATGAGATCAACACTTGAAGGTATAATCAGTCAAAGGAAATGGCATATCAAGAACATTCATCCAATTTTTTTTTTTTGTTTGGGAAAAATCAATTATTTGAGATTCCTACCAATAAGTGGCATGATGGAATCCAATACTCAGAAAAATCACAATTGTTGTTCATTAACAATTTAGATCACATAGAAGGTAAACCTTCTAATATATGAGGCACGGCACTCATTGGAAGGAGGGCGAATCCACCATATTATCATAGTTTCTTTTTTTAATTAATATAATATACATAAATGTACATATACATATACATACATAAATTTTAATATACATAATATGTATATATAAACGTTATTCTTGGTATATATATATATATATATATATATATATATATATACACATATATATATATGATTACATGCATTGTTACGTATCTATGATACATAAAAAGTGTTGTTCTTTACTTTTATATATATATATATATATATATATATATATATATATATATATATATATATATATATATATATATATATATATAGTATATTACACCAGCCGTCAAATAAAGAAATGGTATTGCAGATTTGCACTTCTTTCATGGAGCGCTTCATATGTAACAAATCTCCAATATCTCATATTATATTAAGAATATCCTTCCTGATGCAAAACAATATTAGGAATATGTAAAACAGGTAATAATTATACTGACCACAGTTGAAGGAGGTAGCCTGGTCTCTAGATACCTAGGAGCAGGAGGGGGCGGCTTAGGCTGGGGGTGATTCACCTGCTGGTTCCTCGTCTCCAGGCTGTTCCTCAGGATACTCAGCACCCTCTTGTCGGCCCCGTTCTGTTTCTGCTCTGGATACGAGGGCGAAGCGAAGGGCATCTTCTTCTCGCCGTTGACCGCAATCGACGACAGGTACGAGTTGAAGCGTTTCTCTATTTGCTGGTCGAAGGTCTGCTTCCAGGTGTCTATCCTGGGCATCTTCGGAGAGGCCTGTTGTTTTTCCGGTTCTGGTGGCCTCTTGAGATAGTTCTGGCTGTACCTAGCCTCCGCCTTGAGACCCCCTGACCTCTGCAACTGCTGCTGAGTCGGCTGCTGTTGGTATAGCTTGTCGTAGGCCCTACTGAAGCTGTTGACCGATGGGAGTGTGTAGTACGGCTCCTTCCTCTTCTTGCCATCTGCGGGGACAGTGAAAGGCTGGAAGTCGACCTTAGAGGCGCTAATCGCCTGCTGGCCATGCCCAGATCCAGATGCTTTCCCCCGCATGAACTCGTTGTGGAAGGTGTAGAAGACGTGCTCCGGATCTGCTGTCGAGTCCGCTGACTGCCGGATCGTCTTCACCGATAGGTCAAGTGGGGACTCCCGCTTCACCTGGTTTATCACAGGAATAGCAGCACTTCCGGTAGGTGTCGTCCGGCTACCACTAACAGTCGTCGGGAAGAAACCCTTTCAAACAAATTTAATTTTAAATTAAATTAAATTAATTAAATTATAAAATTTAATTTTAGAAACAGATTTTATGTTGTGTTATGTCACAAATTTTAAGTTTTGAGAAAATAAAAATAATTTTTTTAAAACATAATTTTTAAAAACATGATCCATCGAAAAATCGTGTGATAAATCAAGAATCTAGTATTGTTAATTTTACAAGGCAATGATAAACAGATAGCACCTTCATCTGTAAGAAAAAATCAATTTTCGAAAATTTGTTACATAGCATCTTCATCCACTCTTATCTTCAATTGAAAGTTATATCACATGCAATGACAGTGTTTCAGTCAATATTTATAAAACAAAAATGAAAACACTAAATTCTTATTTAATTAATATAATCAATTTATATATTATTTTATCTTCTGTAACTGAATGTCAACAAGTTATAATTAGATACTTTATGAACCAGTTACTATGGCTTATATCAAATACACATGCCAACATATGTATCACAATTTACATATATATATATATATATATATATATATATATATATATATATATATATATATATATATATATCATTTCTTAGATTTGATTGTGATCAACAACTATCAATAAGCGAGTTATAATTATTAGGATATGTTACCTGTTGGTGGCCGCTGGAGTGACTGGACGGTTGGGAGGTGAAGGCAACCACTGGAGGGCTAGTGAGGGGAGACTGCCTCGTGATGGACTGCTGCTGGAGCACAGATGGACTCGGTAAGTTCTGGTGGTGTGGCGACTGCCGGGTGATGGTCTGCTGGTGGGAGGATATGTGCGGCGACTGCCTCGTGATGGTTTGCTGGTGGTGGCTCGGCAACCCTTGGTGGTGAGGAGATTGCCTCGTCATGTGCTGCTGGCTCACTGCCAAGGGGGACTGCCGCGCGACCTGAGGCTGGTTGCTCTGAGCGGGCTGCTGGTGGCTCATCTGCTGACTAGGCTGCAGCTGGTTAATCACTGGCTGGTGGTGGTTCTGCAGCGAGCTGTGGTGGTTCTGCATCTGGTACTTTGCCATCGCCATCTGGTGCGAGTGGTGGCTTTGGTGAGTGGGCTGATGACTTGGGTACTGATGCTGTATGTTGCTACTGTGCTGACCTGAAGAATGATTCTGCTGTAATGAATGCATCGTTTGTTGATTTTGCAGGAGCTGCATCTTGTGGTTCTGAATCACTTGCTTATGGTTCTGTAACTGCAACATTTGGGTATGGGACTGGATGTTCTGCTGCTGGTTTTCTTGGTAGTTTGGCTGATGAGACTGGTGGTTGGGAGGGACCTGATGCTGGGAAATGGTCTGCTGCTGGCTGTGGTGGTTCGTTATTACCTGCTGTTGTCCCTGCTGACCGTGCATGGACTGGAGCGAGCTCTGCTGGTGTCCCTGGTGACTCGACTGCTGCTGGTGGCTCTGTATCGCCGAGTGATGGTTTTGCAAAGCTTGCTGGTGACTCTGCAACGCCTGATGCTTTTGGACGAGGTGCGACTGATGACTTTGGGAACTTTGTGGTGTAATGTGCTGGGAAGATTGCTGATTCTGTTGATTAGAATGTAGCTGGGACTGGTGCTCTTTGCCGGAAGGTTGCTGTTGATGGTGCTGCATTTGGGACTGTTGCTGATGCTGATGGGACTGCTGCTGATGCTGGTGAGACTGCTGCTGATGCTGGTGAGACTGCTGCTGATGCTGGTGAGACTGCTGCTGGTGCTGATGGGACTGCTGCTGATGCTGGTGAGATTGCTGCTGGTGCTGATGGATCTGCGCCTGCTGTTGTTGCGACTGCTGGAGTTGGATGTGGTGCTGGAGCTGTTGTTGTTGTTGTTGCTGCTGCTGCTGCTGCTGTTGCTGATGGCCGTAATAGTTGCCATAGCTGCTAGGACTGGGGTACCTCGCCGCGGACGCATTAACATCATACGAACCCTGACCAGTGGACTTGACTGAACTAAGGGCCGGCAAGGACCCTCCGCTGCCACGGTAATTGAGTGTTGAGAACGGAGCCAGTGAAGGCAGTCTGTGGACAGAAAACAAAAACATAGTAGCCTCGAATCATCATTGCAACCTCCAAAGGCGATGTTTTTATCATTAATTATAGTAGCAATAAGATATGGCCTAAACTTCCCAATATCAATAACTAATATACAATATATATACATATATTGACTGACCTGTTGGAAGCTGGCTGGTGGTGCTCGGCGGCTCCCTGCCCTTGCTGGTACCAGTAGGGGGCCGAGCCATAGCCAGCCTGCCCTGAACCTGTCGGGGTCGGCACCCCTTGGAAGTACTGCCGGGTGCTCTCTACCACGTTGTTGAAGCTCACGTCCATCTCTGAAACAACAATAACAACAACAATCATACACCACTATCTGAATAATAAAAATATAATACAATATTTAAATGAACAGTAGCGTTTAAAATAAAATAAAAACAAATTCAAAATATATATAAATAAGTATTACTACTACAAGTATAATGAGGGGTGGGGTAGCTGAGTGATTATAGCACTTGGCTCTAAATATCCTAAATTCACTTAATTACATAAAAAGCTTTAATATCCTATCCATATTCCTGAATCCTCACTTTAAAATATCATTTTAAGAAAATTTGCAAATGTGATACAGCCCACTATATAATTGAGTTCGAAATGCCTGGTCTAGAGTTACTAAATTATTTATACAACGATGTCCCGAGGTAACGGTTGCGATTTTTTCTTTTAAATTACTCTTTTTGTAGCAAAACAAAAATCAAGCTTCAATGCCATTTAAAAAACAATAAATAAATTATAACTATTTAATTACATAATTGCATTGGCTCGACAGACTCATCTAGTAGACCTTGGTCCCCATCGCCAACTTGAGTGATGGAGATATCAGTTAATCTCATTTCCTCCATCTAGCTCTTGTCTTCTGCTAGCTCTCACCACTCCTTCAGGTTTTCCTTCATACAGCTGTTTTGTTACTCTTTACTAACTCATCCTGCATATATTGTCGTTGCCATGGTAAACATACGAATGTGAAAATCACTACTTTTAAGGAGACCAAAAAAATTGTTACATTCTTCTATGTATAAGGACTGATTTCGATTAAAGTCGCTCTGTATATCGAACTTCCGTACATCGAAAATCTCTATATATCGAACTTTTCTTAGGAATCTTGATTTTTTATTAGAAAAAAAAATTCTTTATAATGAATAAAATTTCTATGTATCGAACGAAAATTCCCATTTAAAAAAAATATAAAATGTGATTTTCATCAACGTTTACATACATAAGAATGGGTAATAACTAAGAAAGAAAAAAATATTCCACTGGTTTGTAAAGCAATGGAAATTCAGGGAAGATCTTGTTTCAGAAATACAGGAGGACCTGAATTTCTTCTATCCTAACAACAAGAGAGTGAAATTTTCACTTTAAATGCAGTTTATCTTTGCCTTTGTTGCTGTGGACACTGTTCCTAAAGATCATCTTCGGATTCACATTCCGTGAAGAACTATACAGAATTAGACATCAGATGCATTTTGCGCGAAAACAAAAATAAAATAATTTTTATGTATGCTTGCATATTTTTAATACATGTTCTTATTAAATTATAAAGGTACATTTGTAAAATATTTGCAATCACAGATGTAATTTGTACAATTTTTCAAATAAGTATTATTGCTCGTTGTTTTGTTTTTCTTGAACCCTAAAAAATGGATTTGATATTTTTTTAACCCTAAAAGATACCTGTAATTGTTTTTAGCCTGAAAAGGGTGAAAAATTGCAATATTTCTATTTATCGAAATTTCCATATATCGATTTTTTTAAAGTAAACTTCATGTTCAAAATATATAGGTTCGACTGTATTTTAAATTTTTTAGTTGTTTTTATTTTATTTTATAGTTTCAGGTGTATTCATTGTTATATCTTTATAATAATACGCATTTATATTATATAAATACGCATATTCGTTACTTTTACATAGAAGCTTCAGACTTCAAAGGTTCTTGTAAAAATGCAACTGCGATTTCAGCACTTTCTATTGCTGTAACATATTCCCAACTTTACTACAGGCTGTATCAGCCGAAATACTATCGAAAAAGAACAAAAAATCGATTTTTTCGAATGCGTTTCACTCCGACGAAACTTGATATTGGTAAGTCTCCACATAAAGCATACAGCACCTTATTTTTTCTCATGCGTTTTCACGTTTTCTCGAACCGGACCATATATTTGATGTAAACACTTTCTTTCGAATCGGTTCAACTTTTCCGCGTTCTGGCTTCCTTAGCACGAGTCGCCGCTGGTCTCATTAGACTCTTATATATCCTCAGCTTAGATTTTTGACTGAGAAGTTTACTTCTGAGTAGCTTGGAAATTGCATAATATACTTCATTAACTCATGCGATTTTCTCTTGCCCTAATTTTCTCCTTCTAATCGAGATTCTCCTCGATAAAACTATCCAGGTATTTGAAGCTGGATATCTATTTAATGTTGTTTTTTAATATATATATATATATATATATATATATATATATATATATATATATATATATATATATATTACATACTACAAATCTAAAATTAAGAAATAATTTAAGCTGTATGTTGATGTTAAGTTATATCTTCCAAAAAAAAAAGAATAATAAATATATATAACCTCTTAAACTTACATGAAAATTCGTGGTGTTATTGATTTCTAATGGACACAATGATGAGATTTTCCAGAAAAATATTCTAGTCGACATCTTTATTTGAGATGAATTATTTTATTTCAACTTTAACTTTTTTTTTTTTAATTTCGATTATTTATTTATTTTATTATTTCATTTGTTTATATCTTATTATTTTTTTTTTTAATCACGTAAATGAAAATAAAACCAGAGCACACATTAGACCAATATGATTTCTCAAGTACCTAAGACTATTCATCAGGAATTTCAATTGCAAGTCAATGGAACATAGTCCACACAGATTGCAAGAGCTGTTGGTTGTTTACTTCCCATCGAACCGCTATCCATGAAAGAAATGAATCGATATCAAGTTGAGCGATTTGAAGAAATGCAACAGTTACACAAGCGGATGCATTCCTCAGCTCGACCGCTGCTACGATTATATTACGCAATAGCTCACTGGCAGCTGACACGATATATCTTCCTTCAGTAGCCACAGGTGAGGCAAAGAGGTGCACATGTTTCAGATCAGTAACTTCGTCGCAGAGATCGAAATGAATATGAGAAGTAGGTCGACATAGGTGAGTATAATAAGCCTCGATTACAGGTTAATATACAAAATCTTGAGCCTCGTTTACACGGTGAAAAAACGACTCCCCTTGATTACAGGCTGACAGTAAATCTGGTGACAGTTGGAAAAATGATGGATGCGGAACGGCTGACAGAAACAAACAGCAGCTGTAGTTTAAATAAATCAGTAGTTTAATTTCTCAATAATTAAATTTAATTTAAACTAAATTAATAAAAAATAAATAAAAATACAAAATTAAAGAAATCTATATAAATAAAAATGTAAATGTTCGTTTGATCAAAATTTTAAATCATCGAAAAACCAGAACCAATCTTTACCTAATTTCAGCTGTATCGTCTTCATGGTTCCTAGATGATGGTTTTGCAATAATAAAATCGATACCGATATCGATATAGCGGCTGCACAAAAGCCGAAAAGCAATTTTTTTCATAGAGTGTAGCGCCAACAGTCTTCCCCTTAAAAAAACATAAACTATCCATACATGAACTACAACTCCGAGAAAAAGAAGAAAAAAGTTATGACGGAAAGAATATTTTATTTACAAATAAATCAAAATGTATAAATTTCAAATATAATTGAAATCTCTACAAAACAAAACTAAAATCATCCAAATCAGACTATTATTAGCAAAGATACACCACATTGAACATTACAGCCATGCTTTTATTTTCCAACCGCTGTAGGAAGACATAATCACGATGCTACGAAACGAAAACTTTGTAATGAAGTCAAATTTTTGACATTCAGTTTTAAATGGTTCTATGCGTTGCAGAGCCTCCTGAATAAAAAAATACAACGTATTTGCTCCGTCATTGCTCTGTCTGTGTGAAAGGATGAACTAATTCTATTTTGAACTTTAATTAATTCGATCTTTAACACTATATTTATGCATACATTAATTTTTATTAAACTTTCAATTGTGTTAATTTAATATATATATATATATATATATATATATATATATATATATATATATATATATATATATATATATTATACATATATATCTCAAATCGAGCAATAGCGAAGGATTAAAAAAATTAAAATTAAGTGATATGGTTTTTATCCCCCCTTTTAGAATTTAATAATGCTTAAACGTTGGATAGAATCAATTTCAGATTCAGAAATAATCGTAACACAACAATATATGAGAATAATGTAGATGGGGTGTAAACATAACTAAATGTAAACATATGGACATTAACATGATAGTAGCCGTTACTGCCGCTCAGCATCTGCCAACTATCACGTCATACTTAATAGTGCGACAGTACTGCCACGACAGTAAATACTTTCATGACGGCAGATGACATGACTCCTATACTCCCTAACACGCGTGCACTGACTATACTTTTTACTTTCCCTTACCTATATACGAAGTATACAGTAAAGGGAAGAATTGCGATCGCGAAAATTTTGGAATTCCAGTTTTCAACGGAAATACACGTTTTAAGGTCCCCTGAATCCAAATGACCAAGTCTCGCAAAATGGTCTATGTGTCTGTATGTATGTAAACAGTCCAGCTCAAAAACGAAAAGTTTTACGATACTGAAATTACGTATTTAAGGTTGGCACATGCATGTGATGTTACAGCAACATTTTCGTCAAAATCAACTTACCGAAAATGCCACTTTATATAATCGATTTTACACTTTTTTACAATTTTCTCGAAAACGGCTCTAACGATTTTGATGAAACTTGCCTAAATTATTCTTCATAAAGACCTTTAACTTTTCATATATATATATATATATATATATATATATATATATATATATATATATATATATATGAAAAGTTAAAGGTCTTTATGAAGAATAATTTAGGCAAGTTTCATCAAAATCGTTAGAGCCGTTTTCGAGAAAATTGTAAAAAAGTGTAAAATCGATTATATAAAGTGGCATTTTCGGTAAGTTGATTTTGACGAAAATGTTGCTGTAACATCACATTGGTTCTTCTTGCATTGATCCAAAGATATCCATTCTTAAATTGCTTTCAGTGTGTAGCATTTAACAAAATTATTCTAAGCACAAATGATATCTGTAAAGAATCGTTTAATTTCGTTTACAGTGGCCTTTTCATATTGACCGATTCGTCAACGAATGTCCAAAGCTCTTTCCAAGGAGGTTAAACGGCAACTGTTAATTATATATATATATATATATATATATATATATATATATATATATATATATATATATATATATATGGTACATAACCGAGGAAATGGAGGAAAAAAAGTTACGATGAAAAGAATATTTTATTTACGCATAACTTCAAAAGCATGCATTTTATAGTAATTCATGTATAGAATTGTATGAAAGATAATTAAATTATCTAAAAACCAAAAAAAATAATCATCAAAATCGGACCGGTATTAGCAAAGATACAGCGCAATGGATTAACAGTAAGTGGCAATTATATCTTGGATTTTACAATTTTTCGGAAACGGCTCAAACGATTTTAATGAAACTTGTCTTCTCCTTACAGCCCTTTAACTTTTCATTTATGTAGTACATCACCAAGGAAATGCAGCGAAAAAAGTTATGATGAAAAGAATATTTTATTTGCGCATAACTTAAAAAGCATGCATTTTAAGGTAAATTATGTATAGAATTGCATCAAAGTTTATTAAATTATCTAAAAAAACAAAACAAGGATCATCAAAATCGGACCAGTATTAACAAAGATACAGCGTAGTTTATGAGGAGCACAAGACCCTAGATGGATAACCGAGCGCATCTGAAAGGAGACGGATGCGACCAAACCTTCTCCCACCAATCTGTTATAAACAATATACTCTGTAATAAAGTAATTTAAGAATACAAAAGCGGAAATTAACTTAATAATTTCTACTTTCATATTATTTAATGGAAAGAAAATATTTCCATGCAAACTAAACCGAAACTTTTAAAATATATTTGCAACTTGAAGAAGTTAAAATATATAGGTATTGTACAGAATTGTTGTACTAAAATTGTTTAAAAAACTGTTTTATTGTACTGAAGTGGGAGAAGATGTGACGAAGTGAATGATGCTGAGTTTATTTTATGCATTGTTTATGTGAACTTTTTAAAATTATATTAAAAAGATAATTATTATAGAAAGGTAAGGGAAAGTTGTGTGATGCGCGCACCGCACCAGATTTTTTCTGTTCGTTCGTCAACCATCCCAACTATTTCATCGGCCACGTTTCGCGTCCTTTTAAAGAACAGTATGGAGTATAAATAGGTATGTAAATTTCTATAACTCTTAAATTTCATAAAACAAGGAGCGAAATAAATAATATTGCAACTGCGAAATATTACATAATAAAAATATAAAAAACAAATTTAAATACGTACCATAAGATGGAATTCGATGACAGATGGCCTCAGATGAGACAGACTACTACCGTTTCGAAATGTTTCCCATTGAGAAAAGGTTAATTGTAGCGTGGAACAGGTAGTGAGCCTGAAGGGACGGAGGGTTAAGGTACGCAGGTAACAGAATACCCTTCTTATAACACTGCTCTAGATCAGAGGCGTTGACTCCTCTCTTATCTATTTTAACATTCCTGATTAAGGTACCTATCGCATGACAATCGTAAAAATCTGCAATTGCCTACTGAAGATGACTACCGTCAACCGATACATATGTATATAATAATGTATCTTTATATATGTATGTAATTACATAATAATACTACCCATATTTGCATAATTATTATATATTAGCGATACAACAGGGCATAAGACTTAAAAAGAAATAAATACTAAAATATAATCAAAAATCAAGATGAAATTGAAATATTTAATACTTGGATTCCCTATCAAGATACGAGATATTAACATATGACAAATTATAATTAACAGTAGCCGTTTAACCTCCTTGGAAAGAGCTTTGGACATTCGTTGACGAATCGGTCAATATGAAAAGGCCACTGTAAACGAAATTAAACGATTCTTTACAGATATCATTTGTGCTTAGAATAATTTTGTTAAATGCTACACACTGAAAGCAATTTAAGAATGGATATCTTTGGATCAATGCAAGAAGAACCAATGCAAACATTTGCCATTTTCGATTCAAAGTGAACTGGAAAATTTAAATGTGAATAACAACAAAAATGACAATTTAAATAAGCTCCATTAATTTGTCGTTATTATATGGGCCATTCTACAAATAAGGTAAAATCGAGTATCCGGAGTTTTTTTAGGGCATTTTCTCAAATCTGTTAATTCTGAAAAAAATCAGCTGTTAGATATAAGTTTTTTCGTCTCTTTCCATTTGGTTTTTAAACTGCAAGTTAAATTATTTTATATGAAAAAAAAATGTCTAAACCCTCAAAATGTAATTCCCTCACAGTGTTCGAGACCGATTTTGGCACCTATAGTAAGTAGCTTGTCGCTCAAATAGTATCTTGATTGGCCAAGTGTCTCTCCTCTTACTTTTCAAATCGTCATATTCTTTAGTTATAAAAACTATAATCAGAATTTTTTGAACTATTAATCTAATAAATTAAAAATGAATACAAAGGAATTTCCATAGGTTTTATGTAATTCTCTCATATTCTTCAGTTTTTACGGTAATAGATAATGGTGTGAAGGAGAAAGAAATACTTTATTCACAGCAATGCTGCCTAAATACCTTGGGTTGAACACACAGCATACTCATCAATCTAATGTTAGAAATTATATATATATGTATATATATATATATATATATATATATATATATATATATATATATATATATATATATATATATATATAACTTTTTTTTTCTTTCAATTTAATTCTAAATATTAAAACATTACCACATTATATCTATTATTATTTTATTATTTTTTTTTATATTGTTTGCTATAAACCTTCTCTCACTCTTTAATCTCTTTTTTCTCTTTTCCAGTGTCCCCCAACTGTTACTTGAAATAAAGCCTTTTTTTGTTTTTATAAACGCACACCTAAGCATCAAAATTAGTACAACAAATAATAAATAAATAAAAATATATGGATAAATACCAATGAAAACAAATATACTTGAGAAAAAATAAGTAAATTAACAATAATCATAATAAATAAATAACGAATATCGACTTAATTAACCACCATAAGTGATGGTGGATAATCTCCAGAGAGTCCAGTATAATATTCTCGGCCAATATCGCAACATCCCTATTGCTAACACCTAGGTCTTCCAGAAGGCTCCTTGTTCTGTTCAGGATCGTTCCGCGGGACCCAAACCAGAGGTCTCTCACGGTGAACTCTCTCTCTCCGAAGGTCTCGCGGAATTTCTCTTTTAGGAAAGGGGTGCACTTCTCATAAATTTCCTTCTTTTCCCTTTCCACCACACCTGCCTGATCAAGGTGATTACTTTCAAACAAAAACGGTCATCTTTTCCGCTCTTTATAACAATTGTAACTTGATTTAGTTCCGGAGAATTCAATGCTGGGCCGTCACTATGTAAACGAAGGACTGATGTATTATTATTAGATGTAATCACTCCCTCATTCGTTTTTACCCAATAAGTTTTTGAAATTTCTTTTTTAAATTTATAGTCTAATAAGTGTTCTGTTGATTCTTTCAAGCTATACTTTTGTTATTTTAAAATGGCCATTCTAGTTGGAAAAATGTTCGGATAAATATAAATATGTACGCGAGCAAACCAGTCTGACTTTCTGATTCTGAGAAATTTCGCAAATAATGGAATGAGAACTAGTTAAAATATACGACTTTAGGAACATTATGTATTATCAATGTTCTGAATTAAAAATATCTGATGTGGACAACACATGACTTCCTTGTACACCTATTAAATTATAAATCCGTGGCTCAAAAAGTGATACTGAATTTGGTTACTAGTTTCCGAAGATTGACACTCGACGTCCCGACATCTATCTATTGACACACACACACACACAAACACACACTCTTGTGACTGGAGGTCTCATTCCGTTATTATATGTCGTTTTCCTTCAGTAGGTAACTAGTTTCCAAGATATTGCTCCATATTCCGTGACAACAATAAAACTGTCAATATCACTGGATAAAGCATTGGAAATCGACAGTTTCGACATTTTAAGAGGAAAAACCCACTTGGCTAATATCTTATTCTCATGCTGCAGACTTGTTGATCTCACAAATGGGGAGGAAAACCACTATTTTACACTCAATTTTAACACATAAAACAAGTAATAAAAATGTTTAATTGGATTGGGAACCAAATTGCGTTTGTAACCTTTATTACCGAAACATATGATTTCTCTTTTAATTTAAATATAATTTTTGATGTAAGCTTATTATGACCTTCAAGTAAAGTACCCTTTTCATGGGTAGCATTACTTATACTTAGGCATAAGCATGGAAATTAGAAAAAAAGGAATTGTTAAAAATTGCCCAAAATATTAATTGAAATACAAACTTAATTTTTTTTCGGCACTTTTCGGGTAGGATATATCCCTGAATCCATCCATACCTCTGCGTACGCCACAGTTCATTAGTACACATAGTTTTTATAGATAACTTGAAAATTCGATGTTTTTAGTTAGGACATTCTTCTTGCAATATGTGAATCTTAAATTTTCCAATGCAATATCTTCAGAGTAAAGATTTTCATTAACTTTCTAAAATACAAACTTCCCCTATCTTTTTATTTCTACAATAAAATACAAATTAATATCGTTAACTACTTATTTATTTATTTACATAGCCCCCACAGGCGTTGTGCCCAATGACAGGAGGTCATTCACTCTCAAATATATCATATATATATATATATATATATATATATATATATATATATATATATATATACATATATATATAATAATTTATTACAAAATGAATAATAATAATAATGAAAATACAATAAAAATTAAAAAAAAAGAAACGTAATTAAAAGAAAAACAAATTTAAAAAAACAAAACAATAATAATAAAGAAAAGAAAAAAGAAAAAAATTAGTCACTCAGAAACTTTTTAAAAATGGATTAAATTATATTCCCAATTGTATTACGTAGTGTGCATAAACTATTAGAAAAATATAATTGCTTTTCATTATTTATTAAATTTCAAATCTTTGACATTTTATTGACCGGTTAGCAAGAGGCCTAACTGGTAAACAAAAATCATCTGTTACCCTAGTCCTATTGAAATTAAAATTCAATTTATTCAGGGTAGAGCTATGATTAAAGAAAAACTAATTAGGTCAGGGTTCATTTGTTTCTTTCAGTCGAGTGAGATAAACTTCGCAAGCCAACAGAAGGATCGCTTTTAAACTTTTAATAGTTTAATTAACACAATCGATATTTCCAGTAACGCCACAAAAAAAAAGAAAAGAAAAAAAAAGTCTGATCTAAGAGTTAAACTATTAAAAGAAAAAATATTTTAAGCCACAGGACATTACAAAAACCCATACATTTTTTTAACAAAATTACTATGATGTAACATTTCTCCTTCTACGGCACATATTTCTTCTGTTGTCGCTTTCGTTCAAATTTATTGTTTTTTCATAAGCCCCCTTACACGATCAATATTATTTAACGTGCGATATATATCACACGCGTCAATATTATTGTTACGATATGCCCCTCAGACGGTCAATATATTGGCGGAATTCGATATTGACTCAATAATATTCACTGACTCAATAATGTCCAAGGCAGGCTTGGAAGTCAGAAAATCACTAATTTTTTATTTATTAAATTCTCCTTTCCATATATAATAGCGAATGGTAAAAAAAAAAAGTATAAAAGTCAATATTAAACATTCAAATAACTTATATAACTTAAAATATCCATTTTTATTTTTTTACAATGTAAAATGATCATTCACATATAACTCACCACCATTCAATCCTAAAAAAAAAAATTAAAATATAAGCTTGAAATTTTGAGGCCGTGGTGGCCGAGAGTGTTAAGGCATCACCTAAGCAACCTTGAGACTGCTACAGCGCCGGTTCGATTCCGGCCTGAGCGGTTTGAAATTTATTTCGTGGCGGCTCCACGTAATTAATCTCGACCTTCCAACTCTGGTTAGAATAGGTTGGCAACCTGCACAATAACCTATCCTGTTTGCCTTAATAGGATAGGAAAGATCGTCAAACTACAATAAAAAAACTAAAAAAAAAAAAAAAACTTGAAATTTATCTATCTATTTTAAGTACCAAGCGTCCCCGTGGAAATTGTAATTTTAAACGCTACTAAATAACAAATATTACCACATTAACTCCTCAAAGTACATAGAAGTAAACAGCATTTCATAAAAAAATAAAATTTAATAGTGGTTATACAAAAAAAATTGTTTAAAAGTAATTTGTCGACCAGTTGGAGCAAAGCTCTTCATCAACTATAGCATGTGATTGGATTACCATATGACTGTTGTCGCTACGTAACCATGGCAATATCCCACACCAAAGTATACACAGACTAATAGCTCCTTTTCAAGAGACCAAAAATGACATTTATATTTTACTTTCAACTTCCCCTTCCCGAATATTTTTTTTTTTTTATCTATGTGCCTTTTTAATTCTCATAGCCCCAGATTTATTTTTATAAGTTTTTATTTTGCAAAAACACAGTTTTAAAAAATATTTTTCTTAATTTCACCCCCATTAAAAAAAAAAAAAAATCAATGTGAAAAATCTTGGTCAACCAAAAATTTTAACTTTCCCAATTCACCTGAGTCATTTACTAATATACCTTTGATGATCAGGGAAAATTTATATTCAATGAATAGAACTTACTACTTAATTATTTATTCAAAAATTATTTTATTCTTTAATTTATCAGGACTGTGTTCCGACTATTTGCTCTGACTATTGCCAGAGACACGTTTTAGAGTTTAATGAACCAAGGAAGCGTCTGTCAATCCATGTCCCTACTATCTAAAAAACCCATTAATTTTTTGTCTAGATAAAATGTATTATTGCAGAACAGGATCTGAATCAGATTCGTTCAATGTACTTAGCTAATGATGTCATAAAAAAGTAATTCACAAATAATTACAACAAAAAAAAATTCTTAATTGTAATTTAATTTTCCTAACAATTTTTTTTTTCTCGAATATTTTAAGAATAAATTGAAGTTCAATATTTTGTTATCGACAAAGTTAGTAAGTAATATAGTAATGGTATTTGATTTTACAACGAAATAAAAAAATCTATGCCTTTTAAGAAGATTTGTAAGTATACATATCGAGGTCGTTTTTTGAAAAAGGCTAAAGCGCCAAAAATTCGAAATTAAGGTTTCAATTTATTGCGAGACGTAAACACCACCTCTATCGATTCCCGCTCATATCGAGAAAAAAAATTGGAAATGGTCTAAAAATCGAATATTGATGACGTAAGCAGCAAATTTTAACGACTCTCAGCGATCACTCAGGCCTTTATGAATACAAGAAGCCTTAACAATACATTGTAATTAATATATTATTACCACTTTAGTAAACTCCTACTGTACATAATAAATTATACATTTTTTTTAAAAATATTGTTAATTGGGGAATAAACGTTTTTTTCTGTATCCTGTTAAGTTTGTTCAATTGCGCTTGTGCCTTTTTAAAAAACCATGTGGATATAAATACACTACGTTTTCTTGACTAACTACACACATATTAATACAAACTGTATACCTACAAAGCAATCATTCTAACCACTTCATGTAAACGTGTTAAATGAAATCTTAAAAGGTATTCTAAAAATTAAAACAAATAAACAAATTAACTCACCAACTCTTTCGTTGGAATGAACAGAGGTTATTTCTATTTTGGAGCCTGCTTCGACACTCATACAGACAGAGACTTCAAGATATTCGAGTTCTACCAAAGCCATACTCTGCGGAGGTCTAGTGTATAAAATCGGTGGAAATAACGAAAATATTCCTCAAATAATATTATTTACAAAAAAAAAAAACAATTCAGGTTAGAAGGTAACCAACAAAAAAAAAAAAATCGCGAACAGCTGTAATGATGTATTGAAATTTGAGAAGAATTTTAAGGTGCGTCTAGCACGTTTTCCAAAACCTGGCAAATCAAACGTGTAAATAGGGTGCTTTGGATTGGCTTGCGTTTACTTGTCTGTATTTGTGTCTGATCTAGTCTGTTTATGGGCACATGGACAACCAAGAGAAGCTTGCGGTAAGCGAGATATAACTGCTAGCGTTGCATCCACCTATTTTCATACTTAAATAAATTATACATTTATAATTTTTATGTTACATTTTTAATTGTTTCTTTAAAAAAAAAAAAGTAAAAGCCAACAAAAGTTCGACGTCTGTCATGCTACTTTACTAATGGTTTGCTAGTTTGCCCAGAGTTCGTAATCTACGTTTCCACGTTTGCCGTTTAGTTAGGGACTAGCCATGATTTGGCAAACGTGTATGTCGACATCGTTTTTTGAAAAAGGCCTAAGCGCCATTTAACAAACTTTACATGTAACGATTTTTCCCTAAATAACAATATATTTTTTTTAATATTATTCTTTATTGTATACAGTAGGAGTTTATTAAAGTGGCAAATCTTTATAATTATAAAATATTTTTAAGGCTTCTAGCACTGGCTAAGGCCAGATTGACGACTGAGAGTCGTTATTATTCAGTGCAATGTCATCAAGTCGATTTTTAGACCATTTCCATTTTTTTTCTACTCGATGTATTGTGAGTGGGAATCGATAGAGGGGGAGTTAATTCCAGTAATAAGTTGAAACCAAAATTTCCAATTTTTGAAGCTTAAGCCTTTTTCAAATCCCACGTCGATTTATTCACGGAAAATTAAAAAAATTATAGAAATTTAATTTATTTTACTTTTCTTCCCTCCTTTCTGCTATATCGTCATCACCTGCAATAGCTATTAGCGGATGATATTGATACAGCAACCTAAAGGGCCAGTGGCGTGCGCAGAGAGGAAGGAGGGATCGGGGGGGGGGGGGGGGGGAGGGGGATATATCCTCCCTACCCAAAATGTACGAAAAAATATAATATTCATTCCCACAAACACAAGATTTATACTTTGAGTAATATTTTTGGAAATTTTAAGAATAGTTTTTGATCCAATTTTTTTTTTTTTTTGATCCAATTTTCATGCTTATACATAAAACTTACACCAAATTTAGCGATTATAGATATTTAGGTGATTATTTGCCTTCTTCTTATTTAATTCCCCCACCCACGAAAAAAATAAAACTCCTCTCCGAAATAAAATTCTACGAACGGAACCTCCCTCTCTAGAATATAATTGAAAAAGAAAAACAAGGAAGTATATTAGAAAACAAAAAAAGAATACTTATAATCATTTTGTCAGTACAGAGGCCTTAAAATATTAATAATTAGGATTAAACTTTGATCAAAATTAAAATTATTTTTTTTAAAAATCTTTTACACTGGGTTGGGTATCTGATATAGGATAATTGATTAAGCGTGTAACCTGAAATCTCGATTATGTAACTGTAACATGATAATATTTTTCATGCTTATCCTTAAAACTTACGCTAAATTTGGCGATTATAGACCCCCAGAAGAAAATTTAAATCACCCCTGAAAAAAAAAATTGTATACGTCCCTGCTAATCTAGTATTTCTTTCTTTTATAGTTATATTTTTAACTTCAAACCTGCTCAACAGAGAGCGCTTTTCATAGAAACATCCTAACTCTATAAGAATTTATCATAACCACTAAAGAGTTTTATCTTTAGTTCATCAATCTTGTCTCAGTTAAATCCTTAAATCTATATCTTGAAACATGATACTTTAAAAATTATTAATAACCCAGCATACGCCCTGCAAAGGGCTGGTGATTTCTATAATTGTCCTACAAGTTTTCCAGTTTATGATACACTACGATTTTTGTTTGATATCCTCGTGCCAGAGTGTAGAAGGTTGAGAAGAGTATTGATTTTTTGTTCATTGGAAAGCGTGTACTAGCACTAGGTTGCATAACTGAAAGGAGTGGGGTGAAGCAGTAGATAAAATGGTTTTAATACTTTCAAAACATCTCTACTATTCATGAGCATGTCAATTCGAAAATATTATGAGAGGTATTCGAAAAACAATCAGGACTCAGCCCGGTCATAAATACCCAAGAAGAATGATGAAGATTGAATCTATTTCCAACTCACAACAGGGACAAGGCCATGTTATGAAGCCGACCTTGATAAAACGTTTTCTGAAGTTACCAGACCGAAATATTTTTTACACATCGCAGCTTTGAAGAAACAATGACGCAAGTGTAAATTTATCTTGAAATGTGTTAAATAGACCTGGTAACACTATAAAATGGAAATTTAATGTAAACATTAAATTCATACACACTACCTCAAAATATGGATGATAATATTTTAATTTGCTTTACAATTTTTATCCCATTCTTTGCAAGAAATTGTTTGAAAAACTTAAAATGCACGTTCTAAACAATTTCTGAATCGTCAATGCCGTGGCAGTATTGTCGCACTATCAGGTTTGGCGTGATAGTTGGCAGTACGATGTCGTGGCAGTGACAGCTATGTTTCGTCACGTTAACTGCCAAATGTATACGCCTTGACGGTGAACTGTCGCCCGTGATCAAATTGATTGTATCCAACTTTTGAACGTTTTGACGTTGTTTTAGTCTTGTAGAAGTAATAAAATTATATAATTTAGTTTTTATTATGACATACAGAGACACTGCTACAACAGCTTTCTTGGGGGAGAAGAAGAAAAAATACGAAAATTTCCCAACAATTTTGATCGGATTTGACAACTATTTTCTGTTCTATTAAAACACAACATTGTATCGAAATAAAATCCGAATTTCTTAACTTAAAAGTATTGGTATTGGTTTTAAATTTTAGTGACTCTTTGAGTAAAATGTTCTGAGATAATTTTAAGTAAGTACTCGAATCTTAAATTTTCAAATTATTGGGGGTAACAACTCTCCCCAGTAACGGAACAAGGATTTAATTTTGGAGAAGAGGGAGCGAACATTAGGGGTCTGGAGATAGAGATATCTTATAGCAACAGCGAGGTCCTCCTCTGGAAAACTGACGGTCACTGATGAAAACTGTTTTTAAAAAGAGAACATATTGTAATTGTTTTATTATTTGGCTTAGTTTATTCATAGAAACGAAAATGGGCCAATGTAAAAAAAAATTAATTTTTGATTTTTGAGGGCTATCCCGAAAGCCCCCCTTGAATCCACTAGTCCCCTCCTACCTTTTTGAGGGCTATCCCGAAAGCCCCCCTTGAATCCACTAGTCCCCTCCTACCTTTTTGAGGGCTATCCCGAAAGCCCCCCTTGAATCCACTAGTCCCCTCCTACCTTTTTGAGGGCTATCCCGAAAGCCCCCCTTGAATCCACTAGTCCCCTCCTACCTTTTTGAGGGCTATCCCGAAAGCCCCCCTTGAATCCACTAGTCCCCTCCTACCTTTTTGAGGGCTATCCCGAAAGCCCCCCTTGAATCCACTAGTCCCCTCCTACCTTTTTGAGGGCTATCCCGAAAGCCCCCCTTGAATCCACTAGTCCCCTCCTACCTTTTTGAGGGCTATCCCGAAAGCCCCCCTTGAATCCACTAGTCCCCTCCTACCTTTTTGAGGGCTATCCCGAAAGCCCCCCTTGAATCCACTAGTCCCCTCCTACCTTTTTGAGGGCTATCCCGAAAGCCCCCCTTGAATCCACTAGTCCCCTCCTACCTTTTTGAGGGCTATCCCGAAAGCCCCCCTTGAATCCACTAGTCCCCTCCTACCTTTTTGAGGGCTATCCCGAAAGCCCCCCTTGAATCCACTAGTCCCCTCCTACCTTTTTGAGGGCTATCCCGAAAGCCCCCCTTGAATCCACTAGTCCCCTCCTACCTTTTTGAGGGCTATCCCGAAAGCCCCCCTTGAATCCACTAGTCCCCTCCTACCTTTTTGAGGGCTATCCCGAAAGTCCCCCTTGAATCCACTAGTCCCCTCCTACCTTTTTGAGGGCTATCCCGAAAGCCCCCCTTGAATCCACTAGTCCCCTCCTACCTTTTTGAGGGCTATCCCGAAAGCCCCCCTTGAATCCACTAGTCCCCTCCTACCTTTTTGAGGGCTATCCCGAAAGCCCCCCTTGAATCCACTAGTCCCCTCCTACCTTTTTGAGGGCTATCCCGAAAGCCCCCCTTGAATCCACTAGTCCCCTCCTACCTTTTTGAGGGCTATCCCGAAAGCCCCCCTTGAATCCACTAGTCCCCTCCTACCTTTCCCATAGCGACGTTACTGGTGACCTAAAAACTGCTGGTGTTCAGTCAGCTGTTCTGCATTCACCATTTTTCCAACGGTTACAAGATTTACTGTCAGCGAGTAGAGGACACTGCCGCACTGCCGGGACAGTATTATCACGACACACAACTGTCACCATGTGAACTAGGCTTAAGGGCTGTACATAGGAGCAGGGACGGTTCGCGTACAGGGGCTGTGGAAGATTTCATTTTTAAATTAATTAATCAAGTTTGAATTGCAACAGTTATTGTTATAGTAAGTAATTTTTTTTTTCTTTTAGGATTTTAACAGGTTTTAGAATAAATTATTATTGTTTCCTTTTATACAATTTTAAAACAAAAGCTCAACATTTCCATGCAGCAGCACCCCTACTAAATTTATCTACGAGTCGACACTCTTGAGGATGACTAAATTATTATCTAAAGTCATAAATTTTATTTTAAAACATCGAATCCAATTTCTGTGGTTCCAATTTGATATTCTGATTGAATTTATAATGTAAAAATTATCTAATTAATAATTAATTATATATTATACCTACTGAGCCGAGACGAACGATGTCTCGGATAGGGGAGGTTCCAACGGGCGAGATAAAGAACTAATGTAATCGACTATTGTTCCAACTCGACGAAAACAAGCCAATAAGAACAAAAAAAAAAGTGTTACCACAAAATCTAGTCCAATTAGAGAATGTTATTTATTAAATATATATATATATATATATATATATATATATATATATATATATATATATATATATATATATATATATATATATATAATAAAATTATTGATTTAGTAAAAATATTGAGAATAAATTCATTGTATAGTGAAGCCAGGTAACATAAACCTAGCATAAACAACGTAATACGACCAATCACAACGGAATGCAGCGTAAATACCGTAACGGAACGGTAAAGCACGAGTGCTACTCAACAATAATAATAATAAAGTTATTTTCTTATCCTTATCTTATCTTGCGTTTATTTATAATATATAAAACCACTGTCTACAGAGAAAACTACATCAATTATACATGTAAGCATTTCCACTTTATATATATATATATATATATATATATATATATATATATATATATATATATATATATATATATGTATGTATATATTGATCCGATGTGCCGCGAAGACGATAATCTCAAAAATATGATGTATATACAATGTTCAAAATTTATTTGAAGGAAAGCATTATTTTTTAGAAAACTATTCAATTAAATATTGTAAAGAAATACATTTGAAATGAGTCTACTTTCATTCAAGAAAGCTAAGTAGTAAGTAGAGTGGCTATAATAAATAACAGAACAGCAAAAAGTAATATTTAAAAAAAAAAATTGTAAAATATATTTACCATATGCGTATTTCGTTTCTATTACCTTCATCGACTTTATATGTCAGATAATTTTTTTTTTAAATCTTTAGTTTCCCAACTCTTCTTTCCAAAAATTTGTCTTCAATCTGGAAAAATATTTCTCCCTTAGGCAATAATGAAATGCTTTCATGGCTTATATTCACCAATTTTTCGTTACTACTAACAATGAGAACCGGCTAATTATTTAAAATAATCAAAATTAAAGGTACTTTAGAGGAAGCCATTTTGAAGATTCGGTATTTAAGCCCTGCCAGACAGTTTCAATGAGGATAAAACTTAGCTGAATTAAAGACAATTTAATGTAAACAGTTAAATCAACATCGTTAGAGTCGTTTACGAAAGATATACTTTATGAATGAATATCAGAGTTATTCATATTCATTAGATCAGTTTTAAACAAATTTAACTATTAAATGGAGGAAATAAATTGTTAATTATATTTAACAAATACATACCTTATGTGTAATAACAACGTAAGGATAAAGATTAAAAAAAGAAAAAGAAATTAGTATTATATACAATTTAAAACCCTAATATAAACCCGTAAAATGAACATGGTAGAAGATAAAAAAAAAGAAGATAAAAATCGAAAAATAATTTATAAAATAGGTACTGTCGTAATTGCTAACCCTCCTAATTCATCTAGTTGTTCTAAATTGGTGAAATCTTTTTTTAAAAAAATGTATTGGTCGCAAATATACGTTCATATTCCTATTAATGTTTGTCGAACAAAAGAATGAGGTTCAAACATTCTGATATATCATATTAAAAAAAAAAATACAATGTTGGAGGTCCACTTAGAGATGATATGTTATCTACAATTTCTCAGTGAGTTAAGATAGATTCCGTATCCTAAGCCAGGCGTTTTTATCTTAAGGTTCAGATAATTTTATGGTTATTAAAGAAACGACAATTCTTATTCCGTTGTTTTCTTTACGTTGTTACGCCAGCATAGCCATAACTCCTCCATAATCCTGCAGAGTTACAGTGAGTGATGTAGTGCTAAAATTAGCTGTGCTGCCCCGGCACCTTTGAACTAATTATTATGAGCAAACTTAAAACGACACTAAACAAGGAAAACCGTAGATACACAATGCACTCCTTACATTATTACTTATTACAATGTACGTTGAGTAAATCTAAATGTAAAAAAAAAAAAAAAACGCTGCAAATTATTACATAATGGTTTATTATTTCCACTTAGTAATATTTCAAAAACACCTATTCTGTCCAAGTAAAAAAAATGAAGCAGTAGGCACCATAAGAAAATAAATTTGAAGCTTGTCACAAGATGATCGCCGTGAGAGCGCCGAAATGGGAGTGTTAATTTAAAAAAGTGTGTCAATGCAAGTAGGCTGTGATGTTAAATAATACAGAGGAAATATTTGATGTGCACTTCACTAGGAAAAAAAAAAGGATAGAAGCTAAAGGAAGTGCAGAAATAATCCAAGGAAGGATACAGCAGAGAGATACGAGGAAGTCAGAAGCGCAAAAGATAAGTCAGGAGGCCTAGGGCCACGATGACTAGCCGCCCGGAGAATCTGTCTACGAAGTTCATTACGCTATATCTCAGCTAATAATGGTCCGATTTAAGTGATTTTTAGTTCGTTTTGTAGGAAATTTCGTATCTAAAGGTAAAACCTCAAATTTTGAGGGGAGGTTACAAGAATTTTTTCCTTGGTCGATTCCAAAGGTCTATTATTGAAAATAATAAACCGAAATTAATAAAAAAAACTGTTTTTTCAAATCAATTTTTTTATAATCAGTCTAGTATTTAATCCGTAATCAGATAAAAATGGTGAATGTATCTAGGAATAGATTTTAAAAAAACTCCACTTTCTTAATTATGAAAACCTAAATCTAGGATAACATTGATAATACAACTTAAAAACCCATAAGGCAACAATGGTAGACAGCAACAACCTACGAATAGAGGGAAAAAACAAAGACAAAGAGGATACGAGTCACACTAAACTAGCTATTTAAAGGCTGCACTCATTTTTTTCTCTCTTGTAAATTAATTATATAACAATAAGTATGGTATATAATTTTGTGTTCATCATTGAAATATAAGCTGAAACACGTGAAGAAGGATAAATTAGAGAGAGAGAACAAGAAAATAAAACAAGACAGATAGGACTGACGCAAGAGTTGAGCCGATAGTGACCATGGGAGGCTGTTGCACTATCGAGGTCACTCATTATCGAACTTTACCTGTTCGATCTATCGCTATTATAGAGATAGTGTCGACTGTCAACTAGGGCACATAGACACAGTTATGATTATTTCATCTTCTCTTTGTCGGATTTAACGCCTTTCGTTTAATCCGATTAGGACAGTCATGGCGGATTATTTTATACACTATTTCATTTTTATTTATTTATTTTATTTGCTTGTCTCCTTTTCTTTCTTTTTTTAAATTAATTAATATAGGGAGCTTATGCCTCATAACCAACTTATGTTGGAAAGAAACACTGTCATTGACACGCTGAAAGAAACTTTTCATTTATTTGGTTAGTACCTTATATTTGATTTTATTAATTATTTGGTCCTTGTTATTATATAATGTTTCATTAGACATGCATATGTTACCTTTGTTAGATATTTTGTTGGCCGGGGTGGACGAGAGGACTAAGGCGCTTGTAGTAGGTAATCAAAGTAAAGCAACGTCGAGCGTGGTAAGTATTTGGATGGGTGACCGCAAGCCACAAGACCCTAGATTTTTCAGACGAAAATCCCCCTCTCCCTCGGGCAACACTACTCGTCAACCTGACGGAGGCGAGTTGTACCGAACGGTCGTGGGAGTGGTAACCCTATTCTGTGTACCGTATTTCCGAATCGCGTTGTGGTCTTTCAGGATGACAAATAATCGTCCGAAGGTTTGTTCCATGGATGACCTGCTTTGGTAAAAGGATATAGGTCCTCGAGCGCCTACTGGCACTGCACAGCCATAATTCGCGGATCTAGACCGATTTGTCATCGGTAATAAATAAATATCATTGGAGGGGGTCACCCATCCTCACGTTGATACGAACCATAGTTTCCATGGTGCAGCGGCAGGCTACTCATATGTACATAACCGGTTCCTTTGAAGTGAATTCGGCAATGCTCTTCTCACCTACTCGATCGGATTTATGGTTTCTAATGCCAACCGAAGAAAAAAAAATGATTTTATCTGTTAATCTGCATATAATTATACTCTTAGTCTTAGTTGTTTGTTCTAATCCTGTTTATCTCTTATCATGGTATGCTTACCTTACTTTGTTGTTTTTACTCTAATTAGTTTTATAATATTCCTTTATCTGTGTCATTTTATTTTCAATATTCAGTTCACACCTTCCAGATCTTCGCTGTTCATTTCATTTATACCGATGTTATTTACAGTCATATTTTCCTCGAATAAAATAGACTATTGCACTGTGTCAAAGGTCGGTGGTGAGGGGGACGGAGGGGGGGAAGAATTGCGTGTCTGATATATATATATATATATATATATATATATATATATATATATATATATATATATATATATATATATATATATATTACGTCACATTTGACCACCTGTTTGGTAGCTCTTTGGGTAAAATGAGTAGAAATTCGGTATGGAGAGTTTTCTTCTAAGTAGAGCGATACCATAAAATTATGTGTTAATTCAAGTCAACATATACAACAAGTACTTTTACCTGAAATTTCGGCGTGTTTAAAGATTTGCGCATCTCTACAGCTCCACCAAATTAATTTAAAGGGTTAAAAATTCGTATTTGAATTGAGTCGGTGTTAGGAAAGTATCTTTTGGGGGTCTCAACTTTGTCGTATTTTTTCCGAATAAAATAGACTATTTCACTGGGCCAAAGATTGGCGGTCAGGAGACTGCGTTTTCTATCCGTTTCATAACCCCTACAGCACGATTATGGAAGTTTTGGAGATGTCTGATATATGCATTTCGCCTCTCCCCACCGGTACATTTGAGCACCCCTAGGGGCTCCCTTGGGGTCAAATGAGCTGAAATTCGTTTCATAGTCCCTAAACCTCCACCAAATTAGTTTACAGGGTTGAAAATTTGGATGTGATTTGAGTTGGTGTTGGGAAAGTATTTTTTGAGGGTCGCAACTTGGTTTCCCCATTTGAGCACCCCTAAATTGATATATATATATATATATATATATATATATATATATATATATATATATATATAAATTATTATTTTTTCGCTACATTTGAGCCTTAGTGGAGCTCTGCTGCTCACTTTTTTTTTCTCTACTATTTATATACTTTTATGATGTTCGTCTTTATTGTTTATTTTCTTGGTGAAGGCATAAAATGTAGCTTAGAAACGTTGTATTTATTGCATAGTTGTATACTAATTTTGATCGCTACCTTTGACCATCTATTAAAAAATCAGGTCAGCAAAAATGAAGAGAAGTAAAAAACATAGAATACTTGTGTTAAAAATAAATGAATTGGTGTTATTACTTTAATTTCAGTGGCTATGATCGATTCGACATTGCAATGCCACGTAGATTCCCCGATTACGTAATTGATATAGACCCGACTGTAGAGAGATGGAGGCATCTCGTGTTTCCTGTTTACACCATTCTAATTATATCTTCCTCAGCAGGAAAACATAAACCAGTTTCGTGACAAATATATTAATCCCTCGGCTCTCCTATTCATATTCTCTACTACAAATATACGACAATCCTACGAAGTCATTCTCGTCTGAAATCTTGTTTCAAAATTATTTATGATAGCATAGAATAAGCCGAATATAATATAATAAATATCTGGAGTGTCCAATCACACCACTTTCCGTACTGCTTTTGGTTAAAATCAAATACAAAAAAAAAAGTTTGCTATATTTTTATATTAATCCGACTAATTTTTTTTTGTTTTGATTAGTTTTGTAAACAATTATATTATCTTTCAAATGCACATCTAACAAATTTTTCAGGGAATGTATAGTTTTCGATTTATCCAAAAACTAAACAAAGCTAAACCGGTGTCCGCAGGAATATAAGCAGAATAATTTATAGCAAGTGTATAACGTTCAAAGCGCTACATCTTTCCTAATACTGGATGTATTTGTATGTTGTTTTTTTTTTTTTAAGGAAATTTAATAACCTTTCTAATGCTTTTGTAGCGGTCATTCTAAAAATGCATTTTTTTTAGACTAAGTAAATAAAATATTCTTTTCGCCATTACATTTTATCATGATTTTTCTCGATGACACATGAATAGTTACAAAGCCGATCGTGGCACAGACAGACGGACAGACGAATGACCAAAAATGCTTTTGAAATGCATTTGAGGGTCTGAAATGCATATCTGATCCGTTGAAAACTGCACATCGAAATTTTGACCTGATTCCGATACTTTCCTTATCTAGCAGCGGTAGTAAAGTAAAAATTAGTGGTAGTAAAGTAGAAAGTAGTTTTCTATGAGTTATTACGTTATATGTGCCTGTAATAAACCTGTACATATGTGCGCCCTCCCCTCCCCTCCTTACTCAGATAATTCCTAGATCTGCCACTGACTGTAATCGATACATAAAATTTAAAAGGTTAGGTTAGGTTGATAAGCAGATAAAATGCGGCAGTTCACTGTCATGCATTTATTTATTTAGTTATTTACAATAATCTACCAACAGGCATTGTTGTGCCCAATGACAGGTGGCCAAGGCATATATATGTAAGCAGTTAACTTGACAGTAGCTATCACTGCCGCTAAAGGTACTGTAAACTATCACGTCAAACCTAATAGTAAGGAAGTACTACCATGACCGTAAATGTTGACATGACGGTAAATGTCTTACAATTCGCACGATGACAGTAGTTGCCATGGCTGGAACTGTTATGGCATCAATCCACCTTAAAACAAAATGGCGGTGGATCAAAAACCTAGATGCTTTGTTCGCTTTTAGAAAAACGGCATACAAATTTAGAACAAACTTCAAATTGTTATTATCTAGAGCCGTAAAAAGGTTTTTAGCAACATTAAACTGTCATTCGCAATGTTAAGATAAAATGTCGGAGATACTAAAATTGTATTTAATCTTTATATTCTTTATCGGGAAACAGACACCCATCATAGTTTATCAGGAGTCTCTCCGGTAAAAGCATAATTAGAAAACTTTTGGTTAGTGTTTTTTAAAGCATAACATAGTTGAAGTGATTACATTTTTATTGCAGATATTTTTGTGTTGTGTTAATCTTACTATTATTGGAACATATATTGTTTAGTTTGTTAGATGGACTTTTGTAAAACAGTTTTTATTTTATTTTATGAAGATGAATCTTTATTACTAATATCATAAGACCAGATAATGAAACAGGTAGTGATACGCAGTAACACCAAGTCTGAGTAGCCCTGATACGATTGTTGTCTTTATCGGTACTGAACCTTTGGGTATTATAACGTTGCAGTAAAATTAAAGTATATTTAATAAAAATCATTATTATTATTATTACATAATATTTAAATAATAACAATTACATTATTATTAAAGGTATAGTTGTACTGACCTACCTCCTGACAAGGGTGGGTATTAGGTGAGGGTGAGGTTTTCTCTGATTGATGGAGAGGTCATTGTGGAGGCGGGGGCTGACCGGACGGGTCCATCCTCCTGAAATAATTTCATAATAATATACCATATATATAATATAATAATTATTATAAAATAAATATATACCTATGATTATACTAACATCTATGTAAATGGGGTAGACCATTTCGAATGCTGGCTATAGATACCAAAATGTTTTTACTTTTATCAGCCTTAAGGCGATTGCAATATCGGCATACCCTTCTGTGGTGTACCTCTAGCCCCCATAAAGTGTTGACCTTAACCTTCAAAAGTGGGGTTAATAACCTGGCAGTGTGATCATATATAAATAATTCTCACATCACATCCACGAATAATTGTTAAGAATCAGTAATCCCTTAACATGTAAGCACTCAAGCTCTTTGTTAAAACAAAAAATAACAGAAAAAATAAAAAAGAAAAAGAAAATCAAAAGTAATAAAAGCATGATGAAGTTTTTAGTTCATTATATATTAAAAAAAAATATGATAAAGTAATTCAAAATAACCTTTATTTTAGGACATGGTAATACTCAGAATGGACTTTGTTTTTGGTCTGGCCACAATGATTACTGAAAATAAATAATAAAGGCAGTGTAACAAAAACTAAAAAAAAAATAAAATAAAAAAAAAACAAATGAAGTTTCTGATTAATGAATAAAATAATTAAAACGAAAAAAATAATAATATTAGTGCCGCTGTAAGTAGCATTGCTCCTTCCGAGCATTTGTATTAGCATGTTTACATTAAGTGCATATTAAAAATATTATAAGCAAGCGTGCAGATTAATAAGATATAACAGTAAGTTGTGAAGAAACTACACTTTGGATTTACTTTAGAAGGTCCGCAGACCATCGTCTTTTCAGTTCTCTCGAAGTATTGTCAGGAATCGAATATAAAGAATGATATAAAAGAAAGAACCTAGCCAATCTGAGTGGTTATGATGTTGATAATGATAGGAAATGTCAGAGTTGGTATTTGCATATACATAAATATATTAGTAGGTACGCACATAGGTATTCATATTTACAGGAGTGAACACGAATACATGTAACCGTATTCACACCAGGAAATACGAATATATATATTCGTACAAATAAAGACATGTACGAATAATATCTATATACGAATACATGTGTCCGTATTCAAATCTGGATATTATGTTACCTCTTAAGGCCGCCATACACGTACAGAAAATCCTTCAGGAAAAAGCATCCGAGATTTCCTTTACGGCAACCGATTCGGGATGTTTTTAATAATTATCTAATAGACTTATTTGTTTATTACAATATTATATTCACGAAAATATTTGTATTTACCAAACTATTTATATAATATCAAGGACAACCTTCACAAACTCTTGGCAAGCTACTGCAGGTGACAGCCATCGGCTATTTTTATATTTATCAATATCGAAATGTCTTCCAAGATGTCCAGGAAATGTTTCTTATATGTATAATACAACTTTATATTTTACCTTAAACTATTTGTTATATTTAATATAACATGATCCTGAAGGGGACGAAGATGAACTGCTGGATGATCCTGAACAATCACAAGACAGAGTGAGGTAATGAAGAAGGCTAACACAGTGTGAGGACAGAGTCCATCTCCTGAATACTGATCAGTTCCTTTGGATTCGTCCTTTTTAGCAGGACACCTGCTCCTTCGGGACTCAGTTAGAATAGCAAAGGGTTCGAATCACGCTCGGGATGGTAAGTATAGTAAGGGTACCCTTTGAGTCTTTGCTAATCAATAATGGAACATTCACAAATATACTGTGTTTTACAGTTTGATTCTAATCCACGTTACAGGGTTTCGAATTTAACTAAATAGGAACAGTTTCGATAAATGATAAGGACATGACAATATTATCTCATGATGTAATGCACAACAGGCGCGTTCGAATTTTTTTTTTTTTTATTTATTTTTTTTATTTTTATTTTATTTTTTTTTTTTGCGAGGGATTTAATGAGAAGAACGACTCACAATAAAATTTTGTAATACAATCGACTAATGGATGCTCGATACAAATTATACATTTTCGATTTATGAGTGCATAAGCAGCAAACCAAAAAAAACAAGACACCATGATTCTAGTAAATAGGTACATTCTGATTTATTATTTTCAATAATTTTTTTTAATTATTACAATTTCTTTCTGTCTTTTTTACTTTCTTGTACGAAGTAAAGGAAGTATTATAATCGCGAAAATTTTCGGTTTCCAGATTTCAACGGAAATATCCATTTTGACCAGTTTCGTCGAGGCGTCTGTATGTACGTTCGTTCGTATTTCGCATAACTCAAAAACGGTTAGCCGTAGAAAGTTGAAATTTTGTATTTAGGATTGTTGTAAAATCTAGTAGTGAACCTCCCTTTTTGGTCACTGCTTAATCACCGGAAGTGGTACTTTACTTGAAGGTCATAATTGGTTTCTATCAAAAATTATATTAAAATACTTTGCAAAACTTCTCAAATTTGGTATTTATAACTTATATATTGATTTAAATAACATACTAGATTTCGGTCTAAATTAGAAAACCGGAAGCGGTACTTTACTTGAAGGTCATATTAGACTTTCATCAAAAATTATATTAAAATATAATGTAAAACATCTCAAATTTGGTAAATAGGACTTTTATATTGATGTGAATGTATTTACTATATTTTGGTTAAAATTGGTGAGCCGAAAACGGTACTTTACTTGAAGAACATAATAAGCTTACATTAAAAAATTATATTTAAATTAAATACATAAATCATATGTTTCGGTAATAAAGGTTACAATCGTAATTTGGTTTCCAATCCAATTAAACATTTTTATTACTTGTTTTAAGTGTTAAAATTTAGTGTAAAATACTGGTTTTCCAGTCGCGACCCCAAGTGTTGTTTTTTTTGTATACTGCGATCTTCGCAAAACTAGTAACCAAATTCAGGATCACTTTTTGAGCCACCGATTTATAGTTTAATAGGCGTACAAGGAAGTCATGTGTTGTCCATATCAGATTTTTTTTTTTTTTTGTCGGTTTATAAATCGTATGAATGGTTTCTCTCAGCCCTAATACCTATTACCTTATCTGTGACTAATTGTATTATTTTCCGATAAAACTTTTTACATCTAAATAAAAAAAAAACCAGTAATGAATTTTTGTCATCGACCAAGAAATTTTTTTTAATCCCCCTCTAAATTAGAGGTTTTACGTTTTAAGATACATAAAATGCAAATATCGAATAAAAACAAATCGATTAGCCTGCCATCCTCGACTTTTCTCCAAGACTACTGGATCGATAATCTTCAGTTTTTTTTTTTTAATTTGACGTAAGAATAAATTTCTTTATGGGTTCTTCTAATACAGTTTGACGTAAAGAAATAATTTTGATTAATAATTACTGTACAAGTAAATTATAAAGGATACAAAAGTGAAATTAATACTTTTTTAAAACTGATAATTCCTCATTTTCGTGAAGTGGTGAAACTAGTAACTCCGAGAGCTGTAACAGCGGCTAGAACAGTTCACACACACTACACAGACTAACGGCTCTAACGGGACCAAAATACTAAACCTCCGGGTATGCTACACTCTCCACTATGATCATAACAAAAATAGCATGCTAATCGTTTATTTTCTTTAAATGACCTATTTTTACTTTCACTTACCTATATATGAAATATGTAGTATTTGCATCGTGAAAATTTTCGAATTCCAATTTTCAATGGAAATACACGTTATAAGGCCCTCTGGGTCCAAATAACCAATCGTCGCAAATTGGTCTGTATGTGTGTGAACAGTGTAGCTTTTTCACATGTTACACATAACTTTTTCGTAAAAATCTACAAATCGGAAGTTTAGCTTATATCAATCAATTATATTAGCTTATACTATAAATTTTACATTTTTTTTTTACAATTTTCTCGAAACGCCTCAAACGATTTCGATGAAACTTGCCTAAATTCTTCTCCTCAAAGCCCCGTAATTTTATATATTGGTAGTAAATCACAGAGAATATGCAGGGAAAAAGTTATGACGAAAAGAAAAATTTATTTTATTTTATAATTCAAAAAGTATGAATTTTATGATAAATTATGTATATAATAATATAAAAGGTAATTAAATTCTCTAAAAAAAAAAAAATTATCTATATCGGGCCATTATTAGCAAAGATACAGCGTATTGAACTACAATACTGTATGCGAACCGCCTGGCACAAAAACGAAAAGTTGTACGAAACTGAAATTACGTATAGATATTTTAGATGGGTCTGGGATATTACAGCAACATTTTCGCCCAAACCAATTAACCGGAATTACCATTTTATATCATGTATTTTACACATTTTTACTATTTATGTATTTTACTCTAACAATTTTGATTAAACTCGTTGTATCAATGTATAATTAAATGATCTTTCATATCACCTCGGTCTTATTCCCATTGAAATAGCCAGATAGGGTTAAAATGCAAAATTTTCAAAATGGCTTCCCCTAAAGCAGCTTTAATTTTGTATAATTGGCATAATTAACCATCCCTCGTTGTTAATAGTATTAGAAAATGGATAAATATAAAGTAAGACAGATAAATATTAACTAAACAAGAAAACAAGAAAAATATTTTTTCAGGATGATTTCCAAATTTCCAAAAATAACAGTAGTAATATAGATTATATATACTTTATATATATATATATATATATATATATATATATATATATATATATATATACACTTTATATATACATCATTGGAAAGCTAAAGGTTTTAGGAAAATTAATATCTAACCTATAAAGTCGTGTAAGGTCATGGAGTGATGAAAAAAGCATTAACTTTGTTGCAGTTAATAATTTCTACTTTTATATTATTTAATGGAAAATAAATGTTTACATGGAAACTAAATGGAAACATTTAAAATTCATTTTCAGCTTAACAAATCAAAAATATATAGTGCACAGAATTGTAGTACTAATTGTATAAAAAAAAACTATTTTATTGTACCTCTGTGAGTATAAATACATGCTGTTGAAAATATTTTAAGTAATTTTTATGTGAATTCCTTAAAATTATTGTAGAGAACGGATAACTAATTATGATATGGTGGTAAGTGAAAGTTATGTCATACGCGCGCCAGATTTTTTTAAATAGAGTTCTGAAGTAAGCGGTTGCTTAGACAACGTGCAATAATAACCGGTGACAAAGGAAAACAGTTCATAAATATTAATACGTAAAAAAAACAGATAAATATGGTCTATCCGTGTCTCAGTAAATTAAGTGGCTAACTTAAATCGACAAAGATGAATTTTTTCCACTGGGTTGAAAATGCAGATTTATACAGCTTTAAAAATTAAATATTTTTATAATATACAACAATAAATTGCTCCTCTATAAAGTTAGGATTTTTGATCGATACACTTGTTAAATAGTTCATATCTCAGATAGAACATCACTACAAATGTTAACATATATCGTATATATATAAAACCTTCCCAAGATAATCCAGTAATTCGAACCGTAGACCATGAATACATTATAAAGTTGGACTCTTTAGCGACAGTCTTTCAAAAGCTGTTCACAAGTAAATAACGTGAAGGTCGTTACCCGCGCTGGGGCCGTTCGCTAACGAGAGTCAACGGATATGACTGTATCGATTACTGCACTTCTCCCCTTCGCTACCTCGTTGCTTCCTATATCCTTCCTCTACGGTTCCGTACTCGTTCTATACGTAACTTCACTAAACTAATATAACAACTTATCTTCTAATTTCAATTATGTTAACTCATACCCTTCTATTCAGATTCTGAAACATTGCATCACACTCATTTCTTTCATTGCGGACATTTTTAAAAAATATTGTTAGTTACTATCACATATTTTACGACCTCTATTAACAAGAAACATTGTTTTGGAAGAGTTCCGACAACATAGGTCATGTAACTATTGAAGCTTTGTCCCTTTCAGTGCTGGAAGATGCACGATTGTTATCAGTAGAGAGGAGATAGGCAGCGAAGCCAGTGAAGGAGTTAACAGGGCACAAATGGTGGTCGTTCTAAACCGGAAGTGGATTGTGTTGCCGCGCCTCGCTCCTTCATTTCCTGTCCTTGTTAGCGGAGATGGCTGCCATTGAAATGATATTCATTGAGGTAGTCAAATCTCTGAATAAACGACAGCAATGGCTATCGGACTTAAATCATTGGTGTTGTTGGAACACAAGCTTTATAATACCTACCATATATTCATTGGCGGCTCGCTTATGAGAACTGTGGAACTGCAGCACCCCCATTTCCACTTGATAATAGCAATAACATTCAATATAATGAGTCCTTTTTTTCTTTATACTTCTACAATATATAATCCTTAAGCGCAATGCCAGTAACCATACGAAAATCTTTGTAAACAGCTGTGCGCTTCACTGTTCCAACGGTGAGGATTTTCGCTGTTGTGCGCATGCACACGCGAGGCTGCGGGGAAAAAGAGCACTGTCGATCTCACAGTGCCGACCCTTGTCAGATAAAGCTATGACATCATTTACGGTCGCACCAGTATTGTCCCACTATCAGGTTTGATGTGATGGAAGTAACTGTCGCGGCAGTGACATCTACTGTCACGTAAATCCTTTGACAGTGAATTGTCGCACCTCATCCACTTCAATTTAATCTTACCTACTTATCAAACTGGAAATTGATTGTGTCCAAAGTTTTGACGTTTATTTCTTGGAGGAGGAATAAAAGCTATATAATTTAGTTAAGGTGATCCTTTAGTCTCAACAATTATTGAGGATTACCCATTACAACCGAAATGTTTATGATGTGATAAAAATGAAATTTCATTTTTATCACATCACCAACATTTCGGCCATTAGGCCATTCTCAAGGTAATCTCAAATGTAACATTTTATGTTAAATTTTTTTTTTTAAATCAATCTTTTCAATAATATTCTTGAAAATGTTTCAGGCGATTCCGATCAAATTTTCTAACGTACTAATAATAATATTAAACTTCCTATGAAAACGGTTATCTGCTTTTTATTTATTTTTTCATTACTTCACTTTCAAACTTTACTTTCTTATTTAAATAAAAATAAGTTTAATAATTATATTAGTAGTAGAAGACTTTGGCAGACTAACCTTCAACATTTTCAAGAATATTAATGAAAAGTTTGATGTTTAAAAATATTTGAAACAAAATGTTATATTTGAGATTATCTTAATAATGGCCTGATGGCCGAAACGTTGGTGAAGAAATAAAAATAAGAAATGTTTACTAAAGTGCCACAGACGGTTGACGTAGATTGGCTCACTAGCTATAAATAGTTTCTGTCGCAATAAATGGATTTTGGTTTGCTTATTACCCATATTGTTTACTACCCGGATTAACCGTGTTTTCGATTATCCGGATTGCCTTTGGTCCCAGTTAGTCCGGATAAACAAGATTTTATTGTAATCGATTTTTAGAACATTGACAGTTGTGAGGAATTTTACATACTTGTACCAAATATTCTGGGTGTTCTAGACAAATTTAACTGTAATTGATGTATTTACGCACGGATAAAATCAGTTATTTTTAGTTAAACATAATAATTTAAAAAGTAAATAACGAAAAATCGCCACAAATGAATACTGGAATATTTTTATATATGAGTAATTAACCTTTACTAGAAGTAATAAAATCGTGACCGTATTCAGTGTGACTGGAATTAACGACCTCGTTGTCACGCCAAGCGCTGTAGCATTCGGAGTGCTCTTCAACTTTCACAATGTGGGCTATTAAAGTTTTTAATGCCCTTATTTTTATAGTTCAATAAATTATATTTTTTTAATATTTTATCATTGATTCCCTTTATTGTCGAACTTTCAGTTGGTATTTGGAACTCGTAGTCAGTGGCATAACCAGGGGACAAGGGGGTGAAGGGTGAATTAGGTCCCTCGGGCTAAAGTCGATATTATTATCAATATAGTTACAATATTAAATTGAAATAGGCATTTGAATTGGACAATATCAGAAGCACAATATTATATCTAATAATGTCATGGAAACTGTTAGGATATTGAGATAAACAGAAATTTAATAGTTATTCTATACTAGGATGTTACAAAAGTCGTTGTGCATGAACACAACCCTTAATTCCAGCTCTCATAATTAATCTTAAAGTGTTTTTCTTCCTACTATTTATGCCAATGTTTACTTTGACTAATTCTTTAATTCCTTGTGACTTGAGTTGGCTTCATGTGGTAATTTACATTTTTAAAACGCACGTGCAAGATCAGAAGAAAAAATCGAAGAAATTTGTACCATAGAAGGAGAGTCAATTATCTATCTTAATACTGCCGCACAACCCAGATCAGGTCACCCATCGGTCGATGATGATGACGAACCAGGATACACATGCGACTATTCCTGATTTATCGGCCGTAGTAGGGGCTTCTAATGCCACAGTCGTACTGTGAACAGCTAGACAGAGTTTATGCAGTTTTGAGTGCAAAGTACCCCGATTTGGTCAACAGGAACCAAGCCATTTTGCAACACGGCAATGCCCCTGCACATCGTTCTCGTTTCACCAAGGAAAAATTATCGGAACTGCAAGGAGTAAACGTTTTGCCTCATGCTGCGTAAAGCCCAGATATTGCACCATCAGATTATGGTTTGTTTAGATCAATGGATCATTTTTTAAAAGGTCGGATCTTTGATAATTACGAGGACATAAAAATTGGGTGTGAAGAGTTCTTTGCCTCAAAACCAAAGGAGAGGTACCGGCACCAAATCCAATTACTGGCAGAAAAATGGATTAAAGTAGTTGAAAACAAGAGTAGTATTCAATAATGTATAAAATATGTAATCTGAAATAAAGCTATACTAACGAACAAGGACTTTTGTAACAACCTAATGTAACTCATTTAATTTCATAATATTGTTATAATGTTGAAACACGATATCATTTATAATAGGTATATTAAAAAACAGTAAATTAGAAAACAAATTGATTAAAATTATAGTTATCTAATATCGATAAGTAACCTCTGAAAACGAACCTTTCTACTTGTACTTTTCCCAGTTTTGCTTGTACTTTATTATGAATCAGAAGTCCCCAACCTTTTTCTACCTGAAGGAATATTTAAAGGTAATCTGTCAGATGGCGGACACCATATGTTTTTTGTATACTTTTATGTAATGAAAATTGTTGTGTTGGATATAGTTAATAATATTTCTTAATAATGTTCAGATTAAAGAGAATATTTGATGATGAAATTAACATTAAATTTTTCGAAGTAACGCACAAGTATTAAATTCTAACTTTCACTTTTTTGGACAGCATTCTCAATTTATTTTAATATAAGAAGTACCAAATATTTTTACCATTTAACATTACTTCTATTCCCAAATGAAGTGATTTTTTTTTTTTAGTAAAATAACCTTCCTTGAAATTGTTAACGTATTCTGTTTATGGAACAGCAACTTTAATTTTATAGAGGCGAACGCCCGGAAAGGTGAAAGGGCACACCTGAAGATAGGTATGCACCCCTGCATCAGGTAAGTTCACCTTTGTCACGTGACATTTTGGGGAGGAGGGGAGTGGCAGGTGACAGGGAGCCATACCGAACGCCACCTGCCCACAGGCAAGCCATAGCAAAAGATCCACCCCTCTCCCCCGAAGTTACGGAGAACTAACCGGGTCATCTTGGAGTACAATGGATTCGCTGACTCCACAGCAGCGGGACAATTCATTGGCCCCTCTTGTCCATTCTTGCTTTCCGCTCTTCCATTAACCACCACTTATTAATATTTTCTTTCATAAGAAACTAGCTGTATCCGCACGGCGTTGTCCGTGAAAAGAATTGCGAGTTAAATGCCATCACAAATTTCAAGTTTTTTAAAAATAATGTGAGAAACAGAAGACAGAACTATTGTTCATATTATTCTTAATCATCATCCATCATCAAGACTTAAGTATAACTTTGATTTCTATTTTATTTTTAACACATTATTTACATATTGCACATTTCATCGTACTTATTGCTGTATGAAATGAATGGGAAAGTAAATTAAAGTATTATAGCGAGCATAGATTCGCTGAGGAAACAGATCATTCAATTCAATGCCCTGCCTTGCTTTGCCGTGGCTAATGAGGATTGAAAGGAAAGGAAGAAAAAAGATGTTTTTTTACAAAAAAAATTTTTTTTTTTTAAAAAAAGCTATAACTTACTATTATAAATGTAATTTTATTACTCAAACAACCACAGGTTATCACGAAAAAATGTGTTTTTTTTTTTTAAATTAAGTCATATTTCTTTAATATTTTTCAAATTGAAACTTGAATTCTGAAAAAATTTTCTAAAGGCACTTAGACTCTTTTGCATTTCTATGCTTCAATTACTAGAACTTTTAGGGGAGAGGGTAGGGGGCTACCAGAACTTTGAACGAAACAACCGGTTGCCAACAAAAATTTTGACTGAATATTCCATGGTCAAAGTGGTGAAAATTGTTCTCGGTATTCGACTGCATCGTTTCGAATTCGTCCCATTCCATTTAGATGTTTTCTAGGAACATAATCACAATGATAATAAATTTGTCAAAACGGCAATAAAGCTTCAAGTTTTTAAAATTTTATTTTTCCTAAATCTCCGATTATATTAACAAATGACGCTTTCACACAATAATTTCACTCTTTTTAAAATGTTTTTGTAGTTTACTTCCACGCGCGAAGTTGCCATGACGATGATTAAAATTATTAAATTAAAATTATATATTTTTAAAATATTTTTTTCCCATTTCTTGTCATACGGGAGAACATTTCGAAAACTGTAATGCATATTTTTATTTATATTATCCATCTCGAAGAAATTGTCTAAATGATAGGGAAAACCGGATCAAAATCGACCGACTACTTTTCGAGGTTTGCGACCACAAACATACACAACCTGAATTTTTACATATATAGATGTATCATAATGAAAAATTTAGGACAATCAGGCCCGCTGTCAAAAAGGGAAAGGGGAGACAAATTATTCTTAAAATTTTGGATTGAAAAGATTGCAGTTTTTTTTAAGTGCGTCTTTTTTGCTGAACCATAAATCTGTGAGGCGCACACGTCCATATGGATTCAAATAAGTTTTTCAAGCATTTATTTTTTGTCTAATTTTCAATTTTGACGTTTTAAAAGAAATAGAGTACAGTAATTTCAGTCAGAATGTTATATGTTGTGATTTGATCGCATTTTATAAGATTAGTACCATTTGTACAAATGCATAAGTGATTTTGTAAAGTCAGTGAGGCCAGTCTTGGGTAGTGGTGGACTCTTAAAATGGTTAGATCGTCAGTGTAGGAAGCAGTCAATGCCTCGGAGTAGGTATGCCGTGAGTATATATATTGTATAGTAAAGGAATGATTATTGATCCTTGCGATACTCCTGTCAAAATTGAACGAAGAAATTTCCGAGTCCTACAGTATGGAGCCAAATATGTCGACTGAAGGATGAGATAGTACATGCAAGGTAGTATGATCTTGAGTTAGAAAGTAAGCCCCTCTTGCCGGACTCTTTTTCGAATGAAATATAAATTATAAAGTACAAATAATATTATTTAATATAAAAATGTATCTAAGATAGAAATTCAATAAAGAAGTTCTGGAGAGCATAAATCGAAAGGATATCAATATGGGGAAAGCCCGTCCCTATCTACCCTCCGCCCCGCTGAAGATAAAAGAGGCAGTGGATACAAATTCCTAAGATACCAAAATATAAACAAGAAAAAATCAACTCTTACTCATATGGTGGGTAATAACATTACATTTTTGTGATGCTTTTCATGTAATATAGTTTTTGTTAATTTATTTTAGAAAAAATAAGATAAGGGAATGATGCTGTATGCGTCCTCTATGATCTTATAATTCTTTACTATTTATAGTTAAAAAAAAAATGAACATCACGAATTGTAAAAATATAACGAATGTGGGTGTGTGTGTATTAAAAATTTAACACAATATAACAATGTATCTGTAGCAGATAAGCGAAGTACAACTTTTATTGTAAAATAGGCTTTTTGCCGGAAAAATTTCGAGCAAGGAAGCACTTGGAAAGGGGTCATACAGAGCAGTCATTAGGTATTCCCGTCGGAATGGAAGAGACACCCCTTGAAGGAAAGATACCTTCCGATATATCGACAGGTGGAAGTATCGATACTGTGCCGAGGTATCGATGGATAGCCTACAGGATCCTTTCATTGCTCTCGTATTGTACGAGAGGGAGCAGTTCGTTGAACCTCATGCCGCGCCGCCCGACCCACTTTACGCCGCTCGTTATTATTCATTAGCGTCTCTTCTCTTAGAGCATCTTTTAAAAGTAATTGTTAGGCCGGTTTTTATACATTTTTCTATTGTTCCTATATATATATATATATATATATATATATATATATATATATATATATATATATATATATATATATTGTTATCTATCATAATTAATAACATGGTTATTGTATACGAGTCATGGTGATACAAAAAGAGAGCATTGTATTCGATTTATTTTGTATTTATAATCTGAGGGTGTTTACCACCTGAAGGAAGACGCTAAACAGATTGGAAAACGTTTAAATTAATAAAAAATGCCATAAAATGTATATAACCCCTTTTGCATCTCCACGCCTCATATATATTTTCCTCTTCTTCATATACATCCATATCTTCTGTCACATATTTAAAAATTTAAATTATTAATGTAGATTATTAAGCATTTATTTTCTTTTATCATCACGGAACATTTTTCTGAAAAATAAAAATAAGTTCTTTGCCTTGTTTAGTATTTTTTACATGTATATATTATATACCTACAAACGTTTTAAAATAAATGTCCCGATCTATAATTTATTTTATTTTATATTTTTGCTTCATTCAAAAGACCCTGCCTATTTTGAGTGGGCTCCAACATATCGTTGGCTTGGAAGTTTTAAAATACGAAAAAGCGGAATTTTACAAATTTGCCTATTCAGGTTTATCGCTGTCCCAAAATCACTTTAAAACATTAAGTCGGGCATTTTCTGTTATTTTGAACATTAGTGCGTCGTCTAAAAAAGTGTTTTGAATATTATTTTCCCAGACCTATTTGAATAACATTCATAAGTGCGTCACTCAAAATAAAAAAACTTCAACAGACCATTCATGATATTGCTACAGTTTTAATCTGATTTTATTCGACTTAGATACCTGCATGGGAAAGAGAACATACCGAACCCCCTGTGTACTAACTAGGTCCTGAGCAATCTTGATCGCCAGCGCATTCTATATTGCGGATACTAATTTCGGTAATTGCTCAATTGACAAATGTGCTAAAAAAAAGGATACTTTAAATTTAATTTTATCGGTTATTACGGATTTAACTCTTTTGGCTTATGTGTGAATAATGTTTTGGTATATGGGCTCTGCTTCTTGCTTTGAATTAAATATTTTATCTTGATTTATGGCGATATATATTGATTCCAAAATCAATATATATTTATACGGTTTTTGTAACAGTCAAAAATAATATTCTTTTGAGGATTTGAACAGAGGAGTACTGACAACACTGATAAGAACGGCACCGGACAAGTGAGAACCTCTCTATTCAAATCCAGAGAAGAAATTTAAATTTTTACTGATACGGAACTGAAACGAATTTACACAGAAAAGGACCGTAAACGTTTAAACATCTTCTCAAGAATTCAATGTCGATATTTATTTATTCACTTAAATTTGAAGATAGACAATAATGTTAATTTCAATGACAATTTTACGAATTTTGAATTTTGGAAAACAATCTTTTAAACAATAAAAATACGTAGAATATTAATATTTCATTAACAATGGAAAATGGGAATTCTCCAAAAGAATTAATTATAATAAGAAATTAAATTAAATCTTGAAGAAAAACTGATTTTAAAACATTGATACAAAGCCAATTACTTACTCATTAGCCCAAAACAGTTGAATAGTCAAACCAGACTAAGGTATAACTTCACTTAACATCGATTCGACCTTCGCCATGTCGATTTATCTTACTTGGTAGATTCTTTATAAGCCATCACAATGTAAGTAATTTTGCAGGGATGAAAAAAACACTGCATATCTATTAGCTTTTAAGCCCGTGATCAAACCCGAGCTTATCGATGGTTTGATAAAAACGGTTTGAATAATTAAAAATAATACAGAGCCTTAGTGAAGGGAGAGAGCGTGTATGTCAGAGAGGGAAATTGATTCCGTCCTCCCTCTTCCCCTCTCCCCTTCCCTTCGAGTCGAAATTACGACAGCGGAGGGAGCGGGAGGAGGAAGAGGAAATCGAGGTCATGGTCGATACATCGATTGAGGAGAGCCTCGATACATCGATTATTTCCTCCAGCCTCATTGACCCCACCAATAACCTACAATCTCCTTTGTCAATCCTCGGTTGGAACATCCCAGCCTCGATTGTTTCTTCAGGTTATCTTCGGTATTTGGGTCATCGCTTGCCCAATCATAAGTATTATATAATGCCTGCGTTAAAAAGATCGGGTACCGGTTTTCGGAAGGATCTGTAACACTAACACTGTTATATAGATATACTCACAATGTTACTTTGTTAACATCCATTAACATGTACGGCAGAGTTGTCCGATATTGCTGATTTTAATTTTATTATCGTATTTTCATAGGTCTGGCTATATTTCCCGAGAGAAAACTATCGTAAATAAACGAAAAAGGTAATAAAAAGAGGAACAGTTCGAAAATAAAAAATGATGAGTATCCACAAGGAACACAGTACGATCTGAAACTCCATTTTGTTCTGCTTTAAAACTTCGAAAATGTTGCATTTTACCTCTAACGGACATTAACTGATAACATCAATCTTCAAATATGGCAGATTGGCAAAATGAACTTAGCTTCATAAATAAAGAAATATATTCTATTAAAAACTCGAAGAAATGTGATTTTTAAATATATTTTAAAACGCAAATGTACCACTAATAGAGCACCTCACATTTTTATAAGATTATTAAATTGTAATTTTATCAATGATTACTTAATTAGAGCAAAAAAATAGACAAAAAAACCCTTGAGTCTCACAAATTGCAATAAATAACTAACCACTCAACGTTTCGCAAATCTAGGCATCATTAGAACCCAAAATCAAAAGATCGCATAAATTCAGGCCATCGATATCACACCTCATAAAAAAATCCTAAAAAAAAGACTTTCGGTTCTTGCTAATGCAATTCTCGATTAATCGAACGGCGCAGCACTAATGCCTACTAATGATATCGATTGCAATAATCGATAATTTAACGAAGCGGGAAATGAGGCGAGCTAATATGAGATATCTGAAGGGTTTTGCGTTGCCAAAACAGTTTGACCTCAATCTGGGGATATTAATGCGTCTGTTCCCAATATTTGGAATATCTTTGAAGAAAGTGATTTTAAGGCATGATATAAGTTCTCTTGTTTATTATTGGCACTCTAATACTAAGCGATCTGGAATAAAAATAGACTCATTTCGAAGTGATTAAAATCTTTGATGTTTGCTCGAAAAGATTTCTAAACAAAAAAAAAAAGCTATCCTTCAGAGATTTTTGTAACTTGGAACAGGCTAATCAATTAGGATCCTACAAATTCCATTCTAGAATTTAAAGGAGGGGTCAGGTTATCTGGAACACCCGCTATATACATTACATCGACGTCGTTTTTAGAAAAAGGCTTAAGCGCCAAAAATTCGAAATTGTGTTTTCAATTTATTATGGGGCCTAAACACCACATCTATCGATTCCCGCTCAGGGCATATCGAAAAAAAATGGAAATAATCCAAAAATAAACTATTTATGACGCAAGCACCAAGTACTAACGAATTTCAGTCGTCACTTTGGCCTTGACCAGTGCTAAAAGTCTTGAAAATATATTGTAATTATAAAGATTTTCTCCCATTAATAAATTCCGTCTATAAACAATAAGAATAAAATAAAAAATATATTGTTATTTGGGAAAAAATCGTTTCATGTGTTTGCTTTAAAGTTTGCTAAATGGCGCTTACGGCTTTTTTTTTAAAACGACGTCGATATGATAATCTGATGATCATAATACTATATATTACATAGTATATACCAATAACAATTGAAGTTATATAAATATTATAATATTGTAAAAATGTTTTGAATTGGGTAAAAGAAAAATTAAAGGAAACCCAATCCTGTTCTCGGTCAGCGAAAAATTTAGGAATATTTGCCCTTGAAATGGCTACCTTCGTCTTTCCTGTATAATCTTCCTAATATAAAATAAAATTGTTTCCAGATAGTTAAATGATTACTAGATAGAAAAATAAAATGTACAAAACCAGGATGGACATTTTTTTTTTGTTCGAGGGTGAAACTATAAATAGGAACTGAGACCTCGCCAGTCAGCGCTAGGGTTCATTGAGTACCGTAATATATTAGTCTCTATGTTACAACTCTATTATACTATTTTATATATATATATATATATATATATATATATATATATATATATATATAATTATGGTATCATTTTCTTCCTCACAGTAACTTAGGATAATTTTTATATCTAACTATTTGGAAATAAAATAAACTATAGCACAATAATTTTCAGCTTTTTTGTATCAATTTATTAAAAATTAGATCGTTTATTTTAATCTTATTTTCTGTTATACTGCTACTTATAATTAGAAACTAATATAATTTAGTTACTGTTGTATTGATCTTCTTTTCTCTTTCTTCATATTTTTTTTTAAACATAGATAAAGTAGGTACGTATAATATTTAGAAGTGTTTTTAAACTATATTTACAAGAACCATTTATTTTAATTTATTTTTCAAGGTCTCCTTTGTTACGTTTATAAACAAGTACAGAACGTTTATCTCTCTCTCTGTCTGTTAAAAAAAAAAAAATAATATTACAATTTTGTTTTAAATTTATTAATTTCAGGCCAGAAATACACACAGATAGTTGATTTGTTTTGTGTATCAAGCAGAATAAAATGAAGTTGTCCCATATACAATTATTAGTCCAATAATAAATATTAAAAAATAAAATATAGAAGTTTTTTCGAGAAAAAAAATATATGAAGAATGTGCGTTTTATTTATTTTTGACGTTGATAGGCCTTTGATTTTGCTACCATAATGAGCAGATGCCAAGATAGCTCGATGATAAATTTGCTATAACAGCTTGGAAGGTATCTTTTACATACAAAAATCAATTAAACCACTTCTCCGAAATTTATTTTTAAGAGAATGTGGCCAACTATTGCCCCCTTAATATCGAATTATAAATTTATAATATCGAGCTAAAGTTTAAAAAATTTGTACAAATACCTCTAATCTATACTAACAAATGTTGGTACGTTATTGGGCAGAACTAAATAATAATTTCTCTGAGCAAACAAAAACAATAGTTACTCTTGTATTAAAATTTTAAACGAATAGCCGTAATTTCGTTTGACCTATTAAATTCACAATTTACTATTAATTAAATAAATAAAGTCAGGAGCATTTAAATATACTTAGCCAAAAGAAATTTATTTACATTACGATACTTAAAAAGATTTGATTATTGACTATTTATACAATAAAATGTAACTAATTATACATCCGAAGAAAAATCAGAAACGAATTTCTCTACTTTAGGTGAGGATGAACAGTTAGTGAACCCATTTTTCTCCAGAAAAGTTTGTCTTGAGAAGATTTGAAAAACCTTGAGGACGAATTTAGGACTCGACCTATGAAAAGAATGACAGCTTTCCCTACCTTAACGAGTCTCGGTTAAAGTACGTGTCTCGGACAATTTGAAGATTAAAAAAATATTCTAGTCTACGAATTAGTAATGATAAAATATAAAATATCTTTCCTTGATGCATCTGAAGTTGAGATAAAAATTTTAAGAAGCTTCTCCTCGTTCAATAGTTCAAAAATTATGAGCCAAAATGCAATAAAAATCCTCTATTATTTTACAATCAACAGTCAACTGGGCGTTAATGAATTATTTCAAGAGTTTTCCAGCAGATAGCAGTACTATAGCAGGAGGGACGGATTTACGCGATGGGACGTATTTCGGGAGCCTTACGTTATCCCAGACCAGTGACTTTAGCATAAAGGAGACATAAAAAATGCCAAGAAATAATTTTTAATAATTTTAGGACCCGAAAAGAAGATTTAATTTATTGGATTTAAGTCGAACATGCGTTTAAATTAGTCATCATGAAATAATGTGTATAATAAACAAGCAGAGTTACGATACCGATCGACACAAGTATCGATACTTTCTGTTCAATACCAAGTAGATAGTTTTGGTATCGATACCACTGATTCAATATTCCTTTCGATATCTTAATGGTTTCCAATATTTGATTTAAGTTCTTGAATGAGTGTCGTATTTTCCTAGAAGGAAATACAACTTGGAATTGTGGCAGAGAGCGGCAAAGCCGAAAATATGATTTTTCTAGAGAGGAAAAGCTCAATTTTCCCACCCTTTCTTTAATCACCTTCCAATAAAATTCAAAACTTTTATTAAAGTAATATATTTCGAAATTAATTATCATCATCTCATAACAGTAAATCGTATTATTCGCCGAATTAAGGTCAAAACTATCAAACTTAAAAATAAACATAGACTCGAAATCTACCGCCCTCTATTTTCTGCCGCATGTGTCAAGTGCACTATTTGCCCTCTCTCTAGCTCTGGTTCTGGGGGGGCGGCAACCTTGAAGTTTGCTTCGGGCGCCAGTTGACTTAGCCACGCCACTGTCTCAGACTGGAACTGAACTTTTAAAACTTACCAAAAAATATCCCGCAATGTGAAAACTCGTTTAAAGAAAATAAATTTTTGCACAAACAATTAACTGTAAGAACTACTGAGTCAACACCGTTATCGTTTCCGAAAAAAAAACAACGAAATTATCTCGATAATTAGCGAGAATATTCCTTTATTATCAACTGATGTTAAACACAAAAACATGAATGCGTTATCAAAGAAAAAATGACACTGCTCTTTGGGTGTAAATAAAGAGTAAATCTTGTTTACGATATTTATTTATCGAACGGTATTAACAAAAATAAGAGTATGAGCTCACCGTAAAGAATGCAGTCGTAAGAGATAAAAGAACAAGAATAACTCGAGTCATTGAAGATAATGTCCATTTTACATTTATTTCTCTTCCTCAATTTTCTATCTAAGGTAATCGATTAGAAATACGGTAATCGATCAGCATGAAAAATTATATCGTTTAATAACATTTTTACAAAGTGCTCTCATAAATAAATTTAAAGAAAAGTATACTATTTACAGCCCCTAATTTATATATAAGCCCTATTATTATCCACAAGTATTGAATACTACGATCAAGAACGCTAGGGATTAAAAAATACTGAAGTTTTTGAAACATCGATCTTTACATGAAATCATCAGTTTTTAGATCTGACTTTGTACACCCTCTCTTACTACCACTCTCTCCTTTTTTTTTTTTGGTATATATTTTTATATGAAATTGTGGAACCACCACATTAAAATATTAATAAGGTTACGTGAACACAAAGTATTTCAAATTTCATTGCCATATTTTTATGTGCATTTTAAAAATAAAATAAAAAAACACCACAAACAGTTATGAATCTTTTACGAAATAATACTTAAGTGTTATTTCAGACAAATTTGAAAGATTTTGTAACTGAAATCGAACAACTCAGAGAAGCCGAAGAAACCAAGACGGGTTTATGAAGATGATGGGTCACCCGACTCCGGAGAAAGTAGCAAGAGAAACTTCAAAAGTGACGGTGCGAGAGAGTGTCTGGGACGAGTGGAAGTGACGTGGCAAACCTGGCGAGTAGAAAGGACGCTCAAGAATCCGACACAGATATCCTTATAGATCGTGGAGCAAGTAGATCCTCCCTTATAGATAATATAGATATCCCGCACACGAGAGAAGGGAACTCATATCTAAACTGAATTCAGTCAAATGATGTAAATGTTTTTTTTTATATTAAAATCACTCTTATTAGTTCAATGTCATTAAAAAATAATAAAAACCCTGTCTTCAAAAAAAAACTACTGAATGTTAATTGTCGCCTTAAAAATTAAAGGCACATCTACTTATCTATACATACAAATTTTATTAGAGTGGACTCTCGGCAATCCGAATTACTCCTTAAAAAAAAAATCATACCACAACATACTGATCAATAAACAGACAACATTAAAAACAAAAATAATACATAACAAAGTTTTTTTAAATATATATATTTTTAAATTTAGCCAAGCCAATGCACCCAGTTATTTACCCACGCAATCATGCTAATTTTAGGGCAACAAAATCCAGAATAATACTCGTTTTATAAAATAAAATCCAGAACTTATTTTATAACCTCATGTAACTAAGTTTCTATAAGTACTACTTTGACACAAATACTGTCAATTTCATAGAAATTAATAAAATTATGAAACGATTTAAAAAATAAAACGGAATATTTACGATTATTAATCCTAGTTTGAATTTTCAGATGATTTTTAGCCGTAATGAAATGCCAACAGGTGGCCTCAGATACTCGTATTTCACTAGCGCTGACGAGTCAGGGAAAAACCTAGACTCTTTACGACTTTCCTACCATATTCCCAGTTAATTATAATACAGCACGAAAAAGCGGAATATTAATAAAATGAAAAATTAAATAATGATATATATTTTAACTTGATTTATGTACATCAGAGGTAAACGGCCGTAAGTTATATTTTCAAAGCTCTACCAGGAGAGAAAATATAAGTTTGAGATCATAATGTATAGCTTGTTGTGGATAATGGTCAATCCTACCCTTTCAGCTTATTTACGATAATTTACTTTGGAAAATATGACTAGAATATGCAAATATTATAATAAACACAAAATCAGCAAAATTTGCCCTAGGATAGTTTACCTCTGACGTACTGATTTACATCATGAAAGTTGAGCAGTAATATAAAAAAAATAAAAAATTTGCAATAAAATTCGTTCAATTCACGCCAGCCAAAATTGTTTAAGAGAATAAATTTAATGATGATGAAGTTATAAAGTTTCATTATTTAAAGTTATATGTTTTATACTGTTTATATGCCTAAGTTGTGGCTTTTGTAAGTGCCTTACGAAAAAATGAGCTTTGAAAACTGGTTCTAGGTCCATTTTGGCCCTTGTTCAATTATTTTTTTTGAGATCGTATGTTCTTACATTTTCTCAATTTCCGGGAAAAGTTATTATCTTGTTTGCATAAAATTATTATATCAGATAGGCACTAACAAAAGCCACAATTTAAGCTCCAAAAGAAGTTCCTCCGCTATTACTTACTATTTTTGATTTTTCTAAAGCAAATATTTTTCACATCTTAAACGTGAAAAACACCTTCGAAACTTTTATGAATTATTTTCATCATGTTCGTATATACCAATTTTATCTAAAACTTATACAATTTGTTTCTACAATCTTTCTCCCAATTATCACGTAAGGAAAAAACCGTGGCAATTTGTTTCAAAAATTAAACTATCGCGTCAGGACTATAAGAAAAGTCCCATTTGAAGTTCCATGTAAATGAGAGTTGAACTTACCGCTTTTATATTGCAACATTTTAATACAACAGCTAACATGTATGCATATGTATGTAGATGTAAAAGGAACCCGAAGTAGGTTCTTAGCAATTGAAACAAAATCGCACTATTTGTGGTGATACAAATATACAAAATAGGTGTTTAGAAGTGATATGCACTTGAGTGTTGATGATCAATACGAGTATTTTTTGTTATAAGTAGATGGATAATCTAACTTTAAACGAAATAAGTAATTTTTTATTTATTTTAACACACTAAGTTTCGTGGTATTCCAAACTGAGTTCCTCTGACAAGTGAATGCATAAGAAGGTCTGATTGGAAATGGTTGAACGGAATGTCACACATCGCGGCCTTAAACGGAAAAAGAAATCACAAACCAAGTATTTTGTTACCGATTTTTAACCGTTTATTCTTTTTCAGAGATGTATGTTAATGAATTAACCAATGTCTGTAAACAAAATAAGAAGCTTCATTTAATACTTAGATGTCTGGAAAGGAAAGCATGATTTCTTGAAAAAACAATAGTCATTATTAAAAACATTTTCATTTTTGACTTCCTCTTGACTGGATAATATTTAAAATATTAGATTAAAAACAATTTAGTTTAGATCATGTTATGTCTAATCCGTTATTCGAAACAACTTCTACACTGTCCGCTATTAAAAGGTTTTAAAAATTATATTCGGGATAAATGCCTAGGCACGTGTCAGCAATCAAGAGTGTCCCTTATAGGGAGAGCACTCAAAAATATTGTTTCTGTATGTCAAACACCGCTATAATTGTCCTTTAAGTAGAGGTGTCCCTTATAGAGAGGCCTCCATTATCCTATCGCTATACCGAAGATACGACGTGGGGCCCAGGGTGTCGGACGGAAGAGACGGTCCTGCCGTTGACCTCAATGGTGTCAGTAACCCCCGCGTAGGAGACGACTCTAGCTCTAATAGAACTATCGATACTCTAATGGTGCTATAGATCGGTACTAACGAGAAAATCGATTTATCGTTTTATTTTATTTAGTAGTAGATAGATAGGGACTAGCATTTACCGAACAGTATACAGATGGTATACAATTTAAACCACTTTTGGCAAACGTGTGAAAGTTTTTTTATTTACGTCTGAGGACAACTAAGAATATTTTCTTTTTAATTTGCGCATAACTATTACTTTTTTAAATGATTTTTATTAAATCACTTTTCATTGCTAGTTCATTTTTTTTTTTTAATAACTGTTTTTATATAAGTATTTTAGATTTATTTGCGAATTTTTTATCGTGGATTTTTCTTTAAAATGTATTGAAAATATTTAAATATGTTAGTTTACATAAACATTTTTTAAAAATGTGATTCCTTCCATTTGTATATTATCAACATTTTTACAATACAAATTATTTATTTATAAAAATAAAATTACAAATATAAATTACATTATCAATAAAGACAAAAATTAAAAAAATAAAAAATACGAAAAATAAAGACCATAATTGCCTCAGTGCAACGATGCTTAGGTAAGAAACTAAGTCAATGCTAGTGATGTATCCTATCAAATAGTATTAGCATTGTTATGAAGGTTATATTCCGTTTCTGAAATTTAATTTTATGTATTTATATATTTTGTATTTTATATTTATTAGGTATTTTAATTTAAATAATTGAAAGGATTATATAATAGAAGAAACATAAAATAAAATAAGAAATTATCAAAATAAAAATAAAAAGGAAAATAAAATATTTATCTGATTGGAAATCAATCCTTATAACATTGATCAAATATTGCGGGGAAAAAAATTGAAAAAGAAAAGCATTAATTTTTTTTCGTTTTAATAATTAGCCGAGTATCTCTTGGAAGGGGGCAAAGTCTAAGAAGAAAATTATATCAATGACTGAAGACAGAGGAGGTCCGGCTGTAAAATTCTTGCATTAAAAATAAATAAATGAGAAAATATGTCAATGATTAAACAAAATTATAAAAAATCTAGCTTAATGTTATAATTAAGGGATTGACAAATTATTTGTCACTTCTATAATTTTGTTTTTACTGAAAACTAGTTTCGAATGTTTTATATTCATCTTCAGTTCAAGGTTTAAGTTGATTATATAAAACAGAAAAGTTTGTACTGGTTTGTTCTCGCACTGGACTAGCAAGAACAAACCAGTACAAGCTTTTCTGTTTGATATAATCTACTTGAACTGAAGATGAATGTATAACGTTCGAAACTAGTTTTCAATAAAAACAAAACTATAGAAGTGGCAAATAATTTATCAATCCCTAATTAGATTGATCCTTCTACAACATCATGCGGATGTCAGCTGAATGTTATAATCGTTGTGGGTGCTACAGAAGTGACAAATCGATTCTGTGGAGCAATAGTTCCAGTCTTAGCTACAATTCCATTATCCTGATACCACGAAGAAGTACAGTTGGTCCCGAAGGATACGGTACCACTCCTGGAGCCAACTAACGGGATCCGAGAACCCGAGGAATTTCTCGCCTAGTTGCCAGAAACACGAGTCAGATCTACCGAGACCCTAAGATAAGCTCGCCTAAGGTCAAAGACATCCTTTCACTCTAATTTATAGTACAGCTTTCAATTCAAAATATCAAAATAGGAATAAGAAATAATACTATTCACAAAGGAAAACTTTACCAAATATATAAGGAGTTTTCTTCCAAAGATAGTACATACATTTCTCAAAAAAAAAAAAAATATTTTTATGACGAATTAATATTCTATATCTAATATTTATTGTAATTAGGGATTGATAAATTATTTGTCACTCCTATAATTTTGTTTTTATTGAAAACTAGTTCCAAATGTTATGCATTCATCTTCAGTTCTAAAAACACAAAAAAATTCAAAAATAAGCAATTCAAAATACAGTTTGGTATTATTATACAAAATAAATTAAATGTAATATAAGTTAGTATAATAAAACCTTCATGAATTTTCAATTGAATTAAGACAAGAGATAAAATATATGTTGGTACTCACCAAGGCTTAAGTGAATTATATCAAAGAGAATAGGTTACGTCAGATTAGATGGATCCTTCTATACCATCATGCCTACGTCAACTGATCTTTTATTATCGTTATTATTTCTACCATCTTGTTGGGTATTAGATTGCCCTTGTGATATTTTTCATTTCAAATGCTTATTTAAATTTATTATAGTAACTGTTTTAATAGTTATATCGACTGTATTGTCAAAAAGGTTAAATAAATTCTTAAGATTAATGGCAATTTTATTTTACTGTACAATAGAATGCATAAATCGAATATTTCACTATTTTATTGGGAATAAATTTATGAAACGTGGGATGGGAGGCTCTAGAAAATATGTTTCATTATTTACCCACAGGACCCCATTTGCATCCTTTCCCCGGGGTCTAGTTATGCTCCTGTTGAATACGTAGAGAAATGTTCATCTTCATTCTATTATTATCGTATTTACTAATCATCTCTAATTCAGAATTTCGCGTTATCTGGAATAGACCTTGACACATTATTGCTGACAAGGGGAGGTTTTACGATCATACATTTTGTCTGATGAATCCTTAACAATATTCATTGAAACTAGAATAATTCTGTAGGTCACAGTTGTAATCAGACTAAGGTTCTTGTATATATGTTAAATAGGAAAATAGCAACAGGAGAAGGGCGAAGCGATAAAGGAACGAAGAGAAAAAGGAAAGAAAGAAGGAGCCGAGAGCTGGGATGTGGGTCAGGGGAGGTTCAGGAGGGTGGGGGATCGATCCGCTAAGAGACTAGTCCTCCTAGTTCTGTAGTACTTAGTAGTTTAGCATTCAGTATACTCAATTCCTAGTAGTATATGCTTATAGTACTAGGCCAGGATATAGTAGTCAAGATAGAGTATCTTAATGAACACGGAACACGACTTTCCAAACGTCATATCATATTTCGATAGGCCGAATTCGTAGTTAGCAAAAATATCTCGCCTTTCGAACTACTGTCTTTTCTAATTTATTCCCCCTGAATGATTTTTTTTTTTTTTGTTGGAACAGTTATTTAACAGTTAATCTACAAATAATAGTGGTTATTAAAACTACATGGAGGTGGGAAGTTATTACCTCCTTGGTAATAAAATATGATTTCATAGCTAAAAATAGAAAAAGAAAAAAATGATATTCTCCAATTTGTCTGAAGAAGTTTGTTTGGGGGAGGAGACATGCAGCAGAATATTTATTCAACGTCTTATTACGAAATATCAAAGAATTTTATAGTCTTTTATTCTTTTAAAATGTGTTCCTTGTTTGGATAAAAATCAGGTTATTTATTAATAAAATAATTTCAACTTAAATGTGTTTAAGTAACTGTTATTTCATGTAACAGTTACAAAAAAATCACTGAGGATAGTAAGTAGAAAAGACCCTAATATTTTTATGTAGTTCAATTTTTTTTTTTAAATTTGTGTATCTTCCTAGTTGTTCGAATCCCGAGCAACAAAAATTCGCCACCTACACTGAGCCACTTCAATGCCAAAATATATACATGACCACACAATCCTCCAATATAAGTTTTTGCTAATCCTCGGACGATAAATCTTCGGTTGAGTGTCATCAACTTTAGAGATTCGTAATCCATCGCGGCGAATACTATCACGATGATGTTATTAATTTAATTAAACAGTTTAATCTGTAATCCGACACTTACGGGAACCGGGGTATGTCGGAATATAGAAGTTTTTTGGCTTACTGGAGGCTAAATAAAAACCTGTAATTGTATTAGACACTCAAATATACATATTTATTGAGATAGATGTATACATATTATATTAAAGACATTTTTAAAAATAGATAAGATTGTACATAATAACCAAGTAACAGAGACAAGTAGAAATCACACAAAGGTAGAATAAGATTTAAACTGCCAACTTTTTCCACTTCAACTGAATTAAGGCATAACTAGACTATAAGTAGAAATTTTAAATACTACAAAAACCCATAAAGTAATAAAAAAATATGGTTTACTGTCGAGAGTAATAATTCATGTGTAACAGACGATTAGAGACAGACAGTACTACCTTCACCTCCCTCGCACGCATCGACATGAGCTAACTTCATGTGCCGAACACCACACCACATTGCCGGACTACAGAGCGTGTCGGACTGCCGGCAGTCCGACTATAATAATTCAACTGCATTTAAAGTACACATGTCTCGCAATTCTGCGCTGTTTAACAGTCCGAATTCTTCATACTTACTTTTCTTCCGTCCAAATATCTTACATATTAACCTATTTTCAAAAACATTGTAAATGTTTGTGCATTCCTCAACACAAGTGACCAATAGAGTACAGAACATTGAGAGGCCTTCTCATTATAAAATGAATGGAGGAGGTGGGTTCTAATCTTCCCCCCTCTCATCACCCACACCCACCCCTCGTTCTCTATAGGATCAAAAAGACTAATATCTATATTTGTTATCAGTTGACGTACGCATAGAAGTATCAATCTAATTAGGGATCGATAAATTATTTGCCACTTCTATAATTTTGTATAAATATGTATAATAACACCTTATAATAATTATTATACATATTAAATTTGTATAATAACAGCAAACTGTATTTTAAATTGCTTATTTTTGAATCATTGTGTGTTATTAGAACTAAAGATGAATGTATAACATTTGAAACTAGTTTTCAATAAAAACAAAATTATGGAAGTGGCAAATAATTTATCGATCCCTAATTATACAATTATTATACAAATTTAATAAGTATAATAATTATTACAAGGTATTATTATACATATTTAATGTGTATAATAATATCAATCTGTATTTCAAATTGCTTATTTTTTAATTTTTGCGTGTTTTTAGAACTGAAGATGAATGCATAATATTCGAAACTAATTTTCAATAAAAACAAAATTATAGAAGTGGCTAACAATTTATCAATCCCTAATTATGATTTGTTATGTATTACCTATCGTTATCATATTAATCAATTTTTGATTATAGCTTAGGTAATAAATGAAATAAACTAATGACGCTTACTATCAACAAACATTTCTTGTCCTTTGAAATGAATGATTTTAGTTAATTTGCGTCGCAATTTTTTATTTTTTAAGATTATTGTTCAAATCTGACCTTTTTTTTTTAATTTAATTTTTAATAGAAAAATGAAATTTATCTATGCTTTCAATTAACCACTGATAATGATTTTTTTTATCTCATCTACAAAATAGTTGAGATAAAACGTATATATATCTGTAAACGTGCTCTTAAATGTTGCAATAAAATTTATCGGAATTTTTAATATTTGATTTCGATGACACTGTGAATATTTAGTCGCACATTTTACAGACTTAAATAACATCAAATGCAGGTGCGATAAATTCATCCGAAATTGCCATCAGACACTTCGCATTTAATTGCTGTTTGGAGTTTCGTACAATATATCCTGAAAATGGGACACCAGCTTTATACTAAAACTCTACAGAAGTTAAAAATAAAAATAAAATAAAAAAATAATCAACAATATCGGCAATTTATTCAATTACCTTCAGCACTAAATTAATTGCAACATCAAATATTGAAAACAATGGCTCTATTTGTGACAAATTTGCAACGGTTTTTTCCGAAAAATAAAACTAAGATAAGTAAAATTGGTAAAATCAAACAGTTTCCAAAGTACAAAAAAGTATCCATTAGGGTTTCTACTTCAATCAAAATCCGAATAGCATGCATCTTAATCCATCAGGCAAGATTTCGGCGTCAAAACATTATTTTTTTCCTCGCAACTTATTTTATTTCCGAATGTAAATTCTAAAAAATATCTTATCATTATGATGAAGTTGTCATCTTGGCTTCTGATAATTATATTCACTTAAGTGCGGATTTTTAAAACGTAATAGCTAACGTGGAACAAAATGAGGGATATTCAATTAAGGAAAAAATTAAGTAAAGTAAAATAAAAAATTGTTCAGGACTTTATAATTCCTGCAAACGCAATGCCTTGGATATCATCATTATTAAATTATAATGATAATAAATTATGGACTTTGTAGATTGTCTAATATATGTTTTAAAAAAGAAATGTATACTTTAAAGCATTTTTAGACAAGCACTTCTATCTAATAATAAATTAAAAACTAAAAAAAGGAATTCGTAGGAAACACAACATTAAGCAAAAAAAAAAAAACATTATAATTAATAAATAATAATATAAATAAATAATTTATAAAGGATAAAAGGAACAATAAACAAAGAGCATTAGAGATATATGTTGTAACGATCCTTGAAAAGCGAGGACGGACTATTACATGTCAAGGGTATTAACCTACTTCAATTATTAAATCGCTCTTTAAATATGTACGCGATGAGTCTTCCATTTATTCAGGATTTCATTGTTGTCGAAAATGTTTTTCTTTTTTAATTGTACTATTACAATCGTTATTTCAACAAGTAGTAACTTAATATTATATCAAAATATTACAATAGCTTCAATTCTCTCAAATGCCAGTCAATGCCTAAACAAAAAGAGATATCACATTTATGCAGACCAGATATAGCACATCTCACACCAACAGCAAACCAAATAAAGAGAATCCATAATCCGAAGATAGTTCAGCACATACACTGCAGATGTCAGGTGTGCTCTATATGAGCTGATGCCTGAATTTGCGAAATGTTGACTGATTAGTTATTTATTGCTATTTTAGAGGCTTAAGCCTTTGATTTTGGAATCTTCCATTAATATCTTTTAATTTACCTGAGTCGCAAGAAAAGTAATTTTCGGAGAACTTTGGATCGTATCATCTTCAAATCTTTTCAATGATCCAGATAAACGTGAAAAATAAATATTCGATTTTTTTGCATGCATTACTTCCACTTACCTACATATGGAGTAAATCGACGTTGTTTAAAAAAAAAGAAAGTCGTTTTGGACCATTTCAAATTTATATATCGTGAGCGGGAACCGATTGAGGTGCTGTTTACGTCCTATAATAAATTGAAACCTAAATATTTCGAATAATCTCGAATTTTTGGCGCCTAAGTTTTTTTTCAAAAAATTACGTCGATATATAAATAATAAGGGGATGTACTGAGATTGTTAAAAATATCGAATCCGAGTTTTCAACGGAAATACGCAAATAACTTAAATATGATTTAAGTCTCGCAAAATGGACTCTGTGTGGTAAGTATAGCTCGAAAACAAAAAATTGCAAAAAAATGAAATTAAATATTTAAACTAGGGCGACTTACCAAAAGTGCCACTTTATATTATCGATTTAACACATTTTTATAATTTTCTTGAAAAAGGCTTTAACGATTTTGATCAAACTCTTATTAATGTATAATAAAATGGTCTTTAATATGAGCTATTTATCCTCGTTTAAATCATCTGGCGGGGCTTATTTTAATTTCCATAAAAACTTTAAAAATTTCACTAGCCCTACCTGAGCATAAATTAATACCTGCTCAAAGTAGGATGATAATATAAGAGAAAGTTTTTGTGATGCGCGCATCGCACTAGATTTTCTTTTTATATTTCAAAGCCAAATAATCTGAAAATTATATGCTTAACAGGCAAGTATAGTATTTTTTTACGAAGATTATTTAATTATATTTTAAACCATTACTTAAAAAAAATTATGAATAAATTTATATTAATAAATAAATATAAAATATTGTAGACAAAGGATGATTATTTGCGTTGGAGGACGTGAACGCAGATACGAAAGGGAGGCTATGTCCTTGAGAGGTCAAGAAGCACGGGAACCGACTGAAGCGAACACGTAGCGCGACGTGGCAATCAGCCAACGGTCATCCTTCTCAATATCGATTCTACGACTACTATATCGATGTTTCAAAGACCTTTAGTGGCATATCGATCTGGATTAGAGCGGGTTTGGCAACGGTAACTATACCACGCGGCCGAGGGTATCAATGAATCGATAGTAAGTAGATAGTGATTGCATATCAGATCGGAGGTAATCGATTATCTTTTCGAAAAAGAATGGGATTTATAATGAATTACTCAGAAGCGCTCCATAAATCTCCGCATCGGGCGGATGAATATCAAATCAAACTTTTGTTATTACAAAGATTTCAGTTTCAATCTAGCTATTACTTTTTTATTTAAATTAATTTTTTTTAAATTTATTTAAATTGATTTTTTTATTTATTGAAATTGCTTGGTTTGTTTTTACTTCCTTGTACGCGTAAAGGAACTATTGTAATCGCGAAAATTTTCGACTATCTCTGTGTCCATTTTGATTTGTTTTATGACATCTGTCCGTAAGTTCCTTCGTTCGTATCTCTTATAACTCCCAACGGTTAGCCATATAAAGTTGAAATTTTGTATTTGGGATTATTGTAACATTTAGTTTTGCATCTCCGTTTTTGGTCTTTATATGATCACCGGATGTGGTACTTTACTTGAAGGCCATAATAGATTTTCATCAAATATTATATTAAAATATAATGCAAAACTTCTCAATATCAGTATATAAAATTCATAAATTAATAAAAATAACATTGTAAATTTTGATCAAAATTAGCAAACCGAAAGTGGTACTTTACCTGAAGGCCATAATAGACTTTCATCAAAAATTATATTTAATGCAAAAATTTTCAAATTTGGTATATAATACTTTTATGTCAATATAAATAACATACAAAATGTTTGATAGAATTAAAAAATCGGAAGTGGTACTTTACTAGAAGATTTTTTTAAATGATCCTCTATCAATTTTAGAAATAAAAGCGTCCATTAAAAGTTTTAGAAAATAAAATTCTGAGTCTAACACATCCAGACTTACGACTCAGGTTACCGTCACAAGTAACCGACGCCGACTGTCGTTTTCGAATAACTGCCATCTTTGGAATCTAGTAACCAAACAGTGATTCAGGATTACTTTTTGAGCCACCGATTTATATTTTAATAGACGTAAAAGTAAGTCGAGTGGTGTCCACTTCAGAATTTTTAAATAATGAAACACTATTTCTGATAAGTGTGGAATCCGATAGTAAAACGGGAGGATTAAAAAAAATAAATAATTCATTTTTAATCAATTTTTCATAAATAAAAATAAAGTACAAAATGGTTATTAGGCCTAATATTCAACAATTTTTTTTTTTTTTTTTGTAAAACTATGCTCGCGTAAACTTTAATAATCATAATTTCTGGAAACGGGGGCATTATTTGCCCCCTCCCCCCTCGCAATATAACGGTAATTTTTTTTAAGGGCTCCTAAAAATACCGTTTTTTAGATTTGATACCTATCCACCCACTGCCTCAAAGAACGCTTTCGGGACGAGATAGAAGTAAACCCGTCAATATGCTCCAAGAGGTCAGGTAAAACTGCCAGGGTGCGACTCGAATTTCTCAGAAGTGTTATTGGTACAGAACCCCAACCTTCATCTGTAAATGGTATTTGATATTTGATAGTTTTGTAAAATACATAATGTTAATCAATGTACAGGTATAATATGAAGGCAAAGTGATAGACGGAGTTAATTCTCTCGTTGCTGGTATACACAAGGTGGTATATATGTCGATTTTATAAAAACTAAAAATAATCAATAAAAATACGATTAGATACGTTTATAAAATCAGTATATACATGTATTATATCATGGTACCTACATATCGATTCAACATGTTCGTCGCTAGGCTGTGACTTCGAGGGGGATCTGTCAACCAGATATGGGTGACGTGGCAACGAGTGAGTAACGTGTTAAACCTAGTTGATATGACACTGACTGACTAAATTCAGCACTAAGAGTCAAGAACCTGATGAAACATTACCGAATCTGGAAGGGCACAATCAGGACCTAAGCCATCCTACCATGACACTGCAAACAATTACAAACTAACCCTCATTATGTAGCGAACCCTCTTCCCCCAGACCGCCCTGGAAGGGTCCATCCTCTGTCACCCTCCCGAGGGCACAATGGTAGGGCCCCTCTCTGGGGAGCTTCTCAATAGCGAACCCCCCCTGATTGCATCTCTGTCTTCATCACCGCCCCCGCGTCTTCACGAGGTGTCGTGCCTATCGACCCCGATGTGCCAGCGGAATAGTCGATAATGTACGACTGAGGCCAATACTTAGAATAAGTTACGTTCTAAATTATTCTACGAGTTCTGTTATATTTATATTTCAAACTATGCTATGTTACTTTTTAAGCCTGATATATGTATGTATTAAAATAGAATTTATTAGTTAAGATACGAAATAATTAGTGTAAATAGCATATACGTCAAAGTATGTATTTAAACAGGTATACTTTATTCTAGTGAAATAGTTCTTATAACGTTCTTTATAATTTAATAATTTTAAAATAGATTTTGAATTTAATTACCAGTTCAAAGTTTTAGCATTCATTAATTATTCATATTTATTTTTATTTATAATTATATTTATAAATATAATATTAAATAATTTAAAAAAATCATAAAATTAAAATAAATATTTTATATTTAGTATTAATAAAAAAATAAGATAGAAATAAAAAAGTTTTAATATTATTAAAATAAAAATAAAATAAAATATTATTTATAATAAAATTAAATTTATTATTTTTAATTTTTTTAAATTTAATTAAATAAATGATTTATTTATATAAATGATTTATTTATATAAATTAATACAAATAAAGCATTGCGTAACTTATTAAGAGGGTAAACCACTTGAAGCCTCACTTATAGGCCCAGATTCGAGTGTGGTGAAAAACATATTTTCTGCTCGAGCAGTAAAAAAAGCATTTAATCTGGGGAACAACTATTAAAAGTTTTTACAAAAACATTGCAATACAATGGAAATATAACTGATTAACCTTCCTCATTCTTTGTAAAACTGCTGGTACCTTCGAAAACTAGGAAAAATTAGTATCTGATCATCCGTTCTTTGACTCAGCTATTTCACAACATATTGCAGCACGCTTCTATGTACGTTCTACTTGTAGCAGAGGTCTGATAGAACCTGGTCACACTAACAACTATCGTCGATTTTGTCATTCCAATGAGAATTTTGGATTCCAAAATCCAGTTGGAATCTTGTCATTCCAAATGGTCGATCTGTTAGAGGAAACACTCTGGGGGCTTCCATGCCATTGGAATGACAAAATCACTACTATACTCGTATATCATTATCTTGGAAAAAGACCGACAAAACAACAAAAGCTGTACTTTTGAGAAAACAGTGCTTGAAGTTTTCATCATCAAATTTCAACTGATAATTACAGGTTTCCTTAAAATTGTATAAATATTTTCTTGAACACATTTGCAAGTAAATGCTTGAAAGTAACTTGTGTAAGGTACTTTTTTATTCCAAACATATTTTTAGAGCTGAATTTTTTGACTTGTAACAGTTTTGTTTAAAAAAAACTGCTCTCCAGCGGTCACACGATGAATTTTTTTTGTGGCTCTCTTCATCATAAAAAAATAATTATTTCGTTGATTATGATTAAACAAAAATTGGATAACCGTTAATTTTTAAAATAGTGCCCATTTTCTTCCAATGTAACGATATATATTGACGTCGTTTTTTGAAAAGGCTGAAGCACCAAAAATGCGAAATTTAGGTTTCGATTTATTTATAGGACGTGAACACCGCTTATTCGATTCCCGCTCACGATATATCGAAAACAAAATTGTAAATGGTCTAAAATTCGATTATTGATTTTTAGTTAAGCACCAACTACTGACGATTCTCACTATTGCCTTGAACATTGCTAAAAGCCATAAGAAAATATCGCAATTATGACAATTTTTCCACCTTAATAAACTCCTACTGTACACAATAAAGAATAAAATTTAAAAAAATATATTGTTATTTGGGAAAAAGACTTATGATATGTTCCTTGTAAAGTTTTCTAAATGGCGTTTAAACCTTTTTCAAAAGTGAATATATATAAACACACACACAAACACACACACACACACACACACACACACACACACACACATACACACACACATACAATAAACATGAGCACGTAGAGAAGACAAAGAAGACAGTTAAGACGTAAGAGGAGAGATGCCCCCACTACGCTAGTTCTATATTTAGCTCCACTAGTCCTTGCTGCAGCCAATGGGCTCCTTCAGAACTAACTTCCCATCAACTCTTTATAGTCTTCCGAAATATGTAGTTATATATATATTAGTTTTTAGAATAATATCTTATCTTTGCCGTAAGCTATTCTGTCTTATCTTTTATTATATTAAAGTAGGCTATAATAATAACTCGCATATCCTCTTTGAACAGACACGCTACCCAGTGCATGATCCCAACAAGTGACTAACACGCAATTCTCATACAAGACATAATGTAGCGGGCAAGAAATTGTTCCTCGCTAGGAAACTATTTCCTATTTCCGCATCATCTAAAAGCTCATAACTTCGAATTAATACAAAAATATTATTTACAGGATTTGATTTCTTATCACTATCTATGGTAGTTATCGATTAGTTGAGCCTTTTCGAAGTGATATCGATAGTACATCAAGTGTGAGCCCGATCGCTATGATCGATAAAGCTCTAAATATAAACCACTCGCGTAATCTACGTATCGCCGTCCATTCTTCTGTCAAAGGTTTGTCTGATAATAATGTGAATGAGTTCTCTCTTTATATTTTACCGAGTAATTCCAATTAATTATACGAAGTTGACTTGAAAACAAAATCTCCGGTTTTTCTCAATCCTTTGATCTTTGAGCTCCTAACATCATAAAGCGGTATTATTAATTAATTTAAAATCCGATTAAATTACTAATTAGCGCTATTATTATTATTACAAAAATAATGAATTATTTTTATCCCTCTCTTCTTACACTGTTTACTTTGGCATAAGGAAAGTAATATTAATTATTCTTTAAGAAAAAATGCCAGGTTTTTAGCTTCGATATTAACGCAATAACAATTTATTGTTATTAGGGATTGATAAATTATTTGCCACTTCTATAAATTTGTTTTGTTCATTCATCTTCAGTGCTAAAACCACAAAAAAAAATTCAAAAATAAGCAATTCAAAATATACTTTGGTATTATTATACATATTAAATTAGATGTAATATAAATCAGTATTATAAAACATTTATGAATTATGAATTTAATTAAGACAAGAAATCAAATACATGTTGGTACTCACCAAGGTTTAAACGGATTATATCAAACAGAAAAGTTTGTACTGGTTCCTTCCCGCATTGTAATAACACTGAAAGAAAGGTAGGTAGGATGTTTATAGGTAAACGGTTTAAGGGTCGGAGTTTATCCAGTTATGCCGGTGATGAATTTTTGTGTGTGTCTGAGAATGAATGTATAATATTCGAAACTAGTTTTCAATAAACCAAATTTATAGAAGTGGCAAATAATTTATCAATCCCTCATTAGATTGATCCTTCTATACCATCATGCGGATGTCAACTAATTTATTGTTAGTTTAACTACTATAAGTCTTCAAACTGAGATTAGAGAGTAACTTAATAAACATTTTTATATACTTATAAATAATTTTTAATTGTGTACCTAATAATATTCTTATCATTGAAAATATTGTTAATTGTTTAAGTTAAAAATATTATATTGTACATTAATGATATTTAATAAAATAATTTGAGTTGATTGAATTTTGAATAAACAATTTATTTTTTAATAAATTGTTTTTTTCTTTTTTTCAAAAGGTGCTTTTATTACCTATAAACTTTGAAGGAGCTTCCACTGTTTCTTAATAAAGACTACCAAAATGAATTAAATTAATTAAAAATGAAGATTTTTTTTAAGTAAAAAAGGTAAATAATATTGACTAAGAAAATGTCTGACTTGATGTTTTTTCCAGTGAGTTGAGGGACAGTGATAAACCTAATAGGGCAAACTTCAAACGCTTGTCATGTAAAGTTCAATTTTTTTCGTATTGTGGCACTCTTCTAACAAACGAACGATACATTTTTATAAAGAAAAGCAATGCATATTATGTTCTTAATTAATAACGCAATTTTGGAAAATTTCTGCCAGACCAGGGATATATGTTTAAGTTATAATCAATATACTCGTGCTTAAAGGACTTTGTACAATATCAACATCTTCCACTTTTTAAATTAATAAAAGTAAGTCAACGCTTTGAATGTCGGACTAAATTTACTCAAGAACAGTACAGTATTTTTAAAATTTGCAATCAAATTAACAAGATTTGAGAGACACTTATATATACTGCTCTAGGCAAGGACTATAGCGGCTAATCTGCATTTTAATATGTGGACCCGGAATGTGTAGTGCACCGCCTCGCTTCATCGAATATGCACCCCCCAAACCTGCCCCCTCCCAATTGTCAACCAAAATGGATTACCCCATACCGCCTCATCCTTCCTTATTCCCTCCGTCCATCAACCTTCACGGTCTACGAGGCAATATACTGACGATGGAATTATCTTTTAGCGAGCAATAGCTAAGGGTGAATATGTTATATATATATATATATATATATATATATATATATATATATATATATATATATATATATAGAGAGAGAGAGAGAGAGAGAGAGAGAGAGAGAGAACAAAAGCTGAAAAAAAGACATGAATAATTGTTAGGATATAAATAGAAAGTTCCAAACACGCAGCCATATGGGGTCATATAACCTCCCTTTTCCTTCGGTATATGTGTGGGTGTCTTGCGGTGAAGTGCTGTATCTGGTTAATGTTTTTTTAGATAGTGGATGTGAGATCTAAGACGGTCACCACAGCATGTTCCTAGGAACTCGAAATTAGCATCCTTCATTTGGTTTCAAAATGGCGGCCGATTAGAGATTTTATAAACCCATAACTAAGCTATGTATAAAGGTAGAGAAAAAACGTAAACTATTTTTGAATTAGCATACCAAGGTATAAAAGAGAAAAAGAATGCATATAAAAGCTTTTGGTTTATTTATTATATTAAATAATGAACATTTGTAATCAACCAAGAAAAATAAAATTACCCCTTACCCTCTCAAAATTTGAGGTTTTACGTTTCAAGATACGTAGAACCTAAATATCGAATAAAAAAAATCCATCCGTCCAAAAACAATGTTTCCAATTTTTATTTTATTTTGATATTTTTGTTTAAATAAGAGGTTTATTTAAATGATAGTATAATATCGAAAGTTAATAAAATTCCCTACAAAAAAGTAAATGAATAAAATATCAAAATCGGGCCAGTATTATAATAGACATAGCCTATTGAATTTTGTAGTCTAATTTCCCAGCACTCTTGATCCTTGGTCTCCTGATTTCATCTTTTCCATATCTTTCTGTTCCACGGCTCCATCTTACAATCGCGGATTCTCTACTTCATCCTTCGTTGGATCCATCCTTTACTTCTCCAAAATTTTTCTTTGTACCCTTTCATCCCTTATCCTGACCACTTATCCTGGCTATCTAAGCCTGCTTGCTATAAGGAAAGTCATGTGAATGGACAAGCCAGATATTTTTGAAACATAACTATTTGAAAATAATAAACCACTGAATAATAATTTCATTTCATTCATTTTCGGAAAAATCAAAATCAATAATTAGAAGAACGGTTCATAATTGACCGGCTTACAAGATTATACGTCGGCCGACACAGAATGTGAAGTGTTTGCTGAAGATAGTGAAGGAAGGGAGATAAGAGTGTGATGAACTAGAGAGGGTGAAGGAAAACTGTGTAACCATATCAGGATGAGGAGCCTTTGTCGAAAGAAGAGGGGATAAGAAAATATTCTCTTATCGTCCTTGTAAACAGGAAAGCGCCTCGTTTCATTATGAACACTATATATAAATTCGTTTAATCTCATTCACTTTTAATATTATTTCATTCATGATAAATGATGAAATAATAATTATATAATCCTATAGGATTATTTGGTACCAACTGGGAGGATTTAAAACAGAATGAAAGGTAGAATGTGTGCCGGAATATGTCCAGTGTCCTACGTAATGAATGATATATCAATCATGAGGAAGGGCATTCATTACTCGGAGGTAACCCAACTTTCGACATCTGTATACATCATCTATAATTATATATATATATATATATATATATATATATATATATATATATATATATATATATATATATACACACACATACATACCATATATACTTTATTTATTTTTCGTTTGATTTTTTTTTAATGCACTAAAATTATATATATATATATATATATATATATATATATATATATATATATATATATATATATATACATATATAATTTTAGTGCATTAAAAATAAATAAGTAAAAGTTATATTATAAATAAGATTTATTAGGATCAATGAGAAGGATGAAATTGTTAACGTTGAGACGAGAGAAGATCATAATTTGGTTTACTGGTTGTTAATTTTAATACGAGATGCCGTTCCACATCCAAATTATGGATTAAATTTCTACAAACGCAGAAAAAGGAACGCCATGTATTTATAAATTGTGAATTTCGAAAAGAGCTCATCTCTGAAAATTAATTTTTTTAAAGTTACTGTTGATCCGTTAGACTTATTTGAACACATTTAATTTTCTTCGTGTATTTCACCTCTATGACAATCAGATATCAGCGGTTTCCGCACAGAAAATATCGTTCTGTATGAGAAAAAAAAAAGAAAAAAAAGGAAGTCCATTTTGAATAAATTCATTTAAATTAATCCTTTTCGAAATTCACAATTCATAAATAAAAACCACACAAACACGATATTAACAAGCAACGAAGTTTTTTTTTTTTAATCTTCAAAGCCAGGTGCAGCGTGTACCCCCACTAATAATAAACTTTTCCTTCTAGGCGTACCACATGTTGGTAAACACCAATCTACTTTAAGAGGTTACGAGAGCAGATCTCTTGTCCGCGTTCTTTTCAATCTCCTCGTATTCTCAAGCATATAGGTAGTGCCTATTGTTTCTATTACTGATTTGCGGGCATTTTTAAGTCAATGTGTAATCGAACCAAAGGGCTTGAGTTTTAGATTGAAAATTCTGCAGACGCGTATAGCTACACATATAGCTTATTTGTGTGTTTTTTTGCAGTACCAATTCATGTCAAATTCAAAGAAAACTATATTCGTTTTTACTTTGAAAAAACATTCTAGAAGACAAACATCTGAGACGATATTCTCATAATTACAATTTAAAATATCATGCCTTTTAAAAATATCATGAAAGCTATTGATATAAAGTATTAGTAAACTCATCTTTTATATCATTTAATAGAATTGTATACAATTAAATCTATAATAAATTGCTTATTAGTACGATGCAATTCACAGCACTAATTATTATTTTTAACGAATAATACTCAGTCCCATTCCACAAATAAATCTATAAACATGGGAACATTATCGAATATTCGTGGTTAATTCATCAAATCTAGACGGGATTAGTAATCGATGCTACGTGTTTAGTGTACAAATAAAAAAAATATCGTCGAGGGGTTTAGAACCTGGTACAACACATTGCTAGGGCTAATAGCGAGCTAACAGCTGATGGACAGATGGCGGATGTGGGCGAGCCAAATCCTACGGGCTCAACCTAATGGCTTCAGCAATTAACTTCAATTTTAATTGGACAGTAAAAGTAAGTCTACTTCACTTACATTTATCGTTATGTTAATTATACTTCTTAAGGAGCCTTAACATATTTGCCAAGCCTAGGCAAATCAAATGCGCATAAAGGAGGTAGTTTTGTTTGGTTTGGACTGGCTTCTCTGTGAGTCCGATCCGGTTCTTGCGGGAAGCGCCACATCAGCGCTAGTGTTGCATTCACATCTTTGTGTATTCGTATAAACTATATATTTGTATGTTTTTATTTTATATTTTTAATTGTTTCTTTATAAAATAAGACCATTTTAAATCGAAATTAACAGCTGATAAGAGTTGCAATAACCAGAACAGTAGAGTGTGGATAGATTAGTTTGCTAAGCTCCTGTGAACCCCCATTACACGTTTGCCGTTCGGCTTGGCATTTGACTTGCCTAATATATATATATATATATATATATATATATATATATATATATATATATATATATATACACATATATAGGTTCAATGTTCAATCACTTCTTTCCCAATTAAGGGTTAATATTGACAAAAAGAATTATTTGTTTACAGGAGATTATTACACCTTGAGGTAGATAGCAAATGTAGAGTCGCTTGGAAAATGTGTAAAGGCACCTATATATATATATATATATATATATATATATGAGGAACCGCGAAACTCCTTACTTCCATTTTTTATTAAAACCGAGATAGCAATGGCTATTATTATTCAAACGTGTTTTTTTTCGGAATGAAGAGCCTAAACTGATGCCTCCCTGTATGTTTTTACGTTTAAAAATCATTAGTTGTTTGAATATGCTTCATTCGGTTTTTCTGAAACCATTCGAATAACCAGGCACGTAGATAGGTTTCTCCAGGGAGGCGTATCACCTCCCCTCCCAGTGGCGTACGCGAGGGGGGAGGAGAAGAGGGAGGAGGAATCAGGGGATAAATATCGATAAAAATGTACCTCCCCAACTCGAAATGTACGAAATTTTAATTTTCATTCCCACAAATACAAGGTATGCATTTTGAGTAATATTTTTGGTAATTTTACCAATAATTTTTGATCCAATTTTCATGCTTATCCTTAAATCTTACACCAAATTGAGCGATTATTCTGAAACATTTAGATGATTATTTGCCATCTTCATATTAAATCCAGGCCCCGAAGAAAAAATTTTAATCCCCTCCGAAACAAAATTCTGTGTATGAGCCTCCCTCTCTAGAATATATTTGAAAAAGAAATATTAAGAAGCATATAAGGAAAAAAAAAAACTTATAATTATTTTGTCAGTATAGATGCCTTAAAATAATAATAATCAGAATTAAACTTCGATCAAAATTATAATTAAATTTTGTTTTTAATCTTTTATACTAGGGAGGTATCTAATATGGGATAATCGATTAAGCGGTAACCTCCTGAAATCTCGATTATCGGTTATCGATTATCTAAATGTAACAAGACAGTCAATAGGTTGCAACCTCTTTTTAAAATCTTATTCATAGCTAATAGTGTCGTTGAAATACTGATCGGTATGCGCGCGCTGGTGGTACTTAATAAACAGGACTCGTTTTGAAATCTTAACCGAAATATACAACTGATCTGAAAATGGAATAGCTTGCATTTAATTTTTCAGACCAAATTATAAAAGTACACCTGAAGGTGAATGGAAATAAAAATTTCATTTGCTCTTATCTAGGCTATTTATAATGGAATGGCTTCCCTTTCATTTCGTTATCTGATCATTTATTTCCTGACCTAAGACTTAAGACCAAATCCGTTTAATACCATCCCTTTTATATTCCCCAGATGGAAAGTGGGTTTCCACACCATCAAACCCCTTACGAAGGCTCCATGAGCCGATGGTAATTGTAATGTGACTGTGAACCAAACTGGTTCTCTAATTGTCCCACCACCGCTTGTTCTATTTACGGCCAGCTGCAATCACCATCAAATGCAGTTCTAGACCACAAGGGGCTACATCAAGTGATTACAGGATTACTGAAATAGGATTATCACCAATCAGAAAATATTATTTTAACATATATATATACAAATCTATAAGTGATCTGAATGATAAAAGGTGGAGGAGGAAACCATCAACGAATAAAGATCTCTCACATAACGACGAAATAAATATTTTTTTATTAAAAAAAAAAAAATGAAACAAGAAATATCCCAAATGTTGACAAAAAGTATTATTACTTTTCTCTTTTTGCTAATGGTTCCTGAATTGACGAAACGTTGACTGGTTTGTTATTTACTGGGGTTTGGGAGACTTAATGATTAGGAATCTTCCGAAAATATCTTCGTAGTAGTTTCTGTCTTCTTTTTTTTTCACTCCCATTAATTAAATATATATTAAAATTAAAAAAAAGATTTGTTTCACAGGTATTACAAAAAAAAAAAAAATATTTTGGCGGATGTAGAAATAGCGATTTGTAGCTCACCATAAAAACTAAATTATGCAGTTTTTATTTCTCCTGCAAGAATAAAATAACGTTATAACGTTAGATACAATACATTTCAAGAGTAGAAATAATCAAAACGTATACAGGTACTATCACGTCAAACCTGATAGTGTGACAGTAGGGCCAGGACCGTAAATGCTGGAGCATGATGACAACTGTCGCTGTAGCTGTCACCGTGAAAACGAGCCTTAAGATTCGGCTAATTTCCATTAAAAAAAACTTGAAACTTACCACAGTCTATGGGCCTTCCAAAATAAAATGATGAATAATTTTTATGAAATTAGAAATGACGACTTAATTTGGTAAACAGATAGAATATATATGGTTTTAATCCAAACTTTAATCTGGTAGCAATATAATAATTGCAGTAATAGCATAATATTGCAGTAATACAATATTTACACATTATTGTAAAGAAAGCAATAAGTGGTAACAACCACCTAAAAAATTACACCATTAAAAAATAAAAACTACAAAAAAAAAAAGAACAGATTTCTTTATTTAACATCAATGAAAAAAAATGCCCAAAACTAATTTATATCTGCGCTAGTAGAGCGGGAAATTCTAAAATAGCGGTCCTTGACACAATTTTCACATTATAAAATCCTGGGAAATAGAACGGAATAATTCAAACACGACTCACGAATAGAGATAAATTTATTAATCAGCTGTGTTGAATGTTTATCTTTTCCTTCTGTACGTGTTAAACGGTCTTGAAGTAATTTACTACCTCTGTCTTCTTTTTTTTTTAAGCAGCTGATGTAAGATATGGAGTCTGCAGTCTGTAGTCATATTATCTATTTTTTCTGGTGATGCCTGAATTGGCTAAACGTTGGCCAAAAACTGGGCTATTATTTATTGGCATATAAGAGACTTGAGACTTCGTTTCGGGATTTTTTTTGGCAATATTCTGAAATGCGACCGTTCAAAAATCACAGAATGCCAGTAACGAAACTATCACCGTGTAAACAGACTAGTAGTTCCTGATAATCCTCTGGGAGTTGAACATTATATTAGCGAGTGATATTAGCTCTGAGTAGAAATAATGCTAATGTACCATCCAAAATTGATAATTCAATCAAAAATAAAGGAACCTAAGAAACGTTAGCAGGAGCGGACCCAGAACTAATCAGGGAATGTTATGCCATCGTAAGGAATACATTAGCTCTTGGCCAACTGGTTGAACGACCTCGCCGCGTCCAACCGAGGACAAAACCCGTCAATAGCCTACGATGTAGGAGGTGATATCCTAGCAGGACGGGAGATCGGGAGTGTAGAAGGCTCTCCAGATCATCCGGAGGTGCTTTTTACACAATTAATTGAATTGAATAAACCTTGATATGAAATAAAAACTAAATATCGTCTGTTTAAGGCACCTACGTTTTTCCTCAATTAACATAAGAGATTATTCATTAAAATATGTTATTTAAAAATCTATTTCATATTTGAAGAAATGTTTTCAAATTAAGAAAAAAAAAGAGGATGCAAATTATTACAAAATCGTATATAATTTCCAAATAGAAAAAAAAAATTTGTTTGGATTAATTTTTTTTTTTAATAGGGTTTGGTACAATAATTTCAGAACATATTATATTTTTCTCAATCTTCATAAATGGCTGAGATAGGGACGTATGAAACCTTAAATATAAGCACATATATAATCAGCCGCCATTTCGGGACACGTCTGGCTAATGGTTACACCGAGTTTCGACTTCGGTGCCAAATCTAAAGAACAAAAAAATCAACAAAAAACAAGCGGACGGAATGTAAAACCTCAAATTTTTAAAGTTTTTTTCTTGGTCGATTACAAAGATTAATTACTGAAAATTATAAACAAAAAATTAATAAATTCTGATAAAAATGTTTAATTATCTTCAATATTTGACCGTCCGTATTATACGGTTCATAAGTTTGCCTCATAGTCAATTAAAACTCAATAGTTTTAATGTATATATTATTTAGAGGTTTTGGGGTCAGTTAGTTACTACTCTAACGAGATATGGTCAATGAATGGGGGACAAAGCATCCCCGAAACGTAAAAAATATATATATATACATTAAGGCATCTTGTGAAAATAACCGTAAAAAATGTTTAATATGAATCATTCCTAATTTTGAGGTGACAATGGTTTTGATACTTCTACATTATTAAAAATACCTAATGTTCTAGAAATTTTTTTGACAAAACCAGCATTATAAAGAACAACAAGTTTTGCGAAGAATTCTGCCTATATGCAGGGACACAACTGACTTAAGAAATTATAGAGGAACATTTTGCTGTTACAATCTCTTTGATAAAATATTTATAACTAATTTATTCATTTATATTTATTGATTTGTTATCCCACTTAAAAAATCTTTCAACTGGTTAACTTTATTTTATAAATAAAGGTGGCACCGATAACCTTGGTATTTAATACCGGGAAATAAAACAATGAACAAACCAAAAAGTATTTAAAATAAATTTTTCAAAAATTGTCATAAACATGAACGGCATTATATATCATACCGATTTGAATGTTTCTTCATGTCGAATATTTGACAAATGATTCCAGCTTTGGGTTCAGGGAATGGTCATGAAAAAAGAAAAAAAAAAGGATTTAAATATATCTGCAGTGAAAGGATATTTCTCGAGACACTTTCGAGTTCAAAACTGACAGCTACCATAAGACTAAAGCTTTATCGAAAAAGTTTCACCATTTGATTTTTTAAACTACTTTCACCTAACCTTGGAATCAGGGGCCCTAATATGGAAATGAATTTAAGATTTCCAAACACTTTTTTTTAATTATTAACGTACTTTCTCTTTCTTAAGGGAATATGATATTTTATTAAAACAATGTTGATTAATTTTTCTCCTCAATGTATATATAATACATAGTATAATTACATATATACTATATGTGTGCCTAATCCATATTGTACAGAACAAACAACTCACCAAACAGGATGCGAAGATAAGATAGATTGGCACGTGTCGGTACAATACACGTTAATCCAACATGCTGAATTATTTAAGGTCTTCTTTAACACACTTTCGAAAACAACATACGCAAATATACTTCAAAGTCAAGATAATTTTTTTTTTTAACGCACCACTCACACTGACTGCTCCCTGCCACCAGAGAGCGCTGACTGACGATATCAGAATGAGACAACAAATAAAAAGAAAAAAAATATATTGACGACACGAGAATTTATCTCCCGCCAATAATCTTCGCGCCGGCGGGAACGGCGGCCGAGGTCCCGGTCACACTTACTAGGTCACGATCCAGAAGGCAGTATTTTAATAAGCTTTGCCAATATCTTGCGCTCAATGGGCTACGCAATACATGACCTTACGGTGTTCACAACAACTACGCTATATTATCATTCTATTCGTAAAATGGCGAAAAAATATTTTTCACTTCAGACAAAAATGTATAATGTGTTTGATTTTTAATTTAGACATTTTTTTTTGTTATGACTCAGGATTTCCATAAGTATAATATTAATAAGACCTAGTAGAACTAGAGTTCGCTGCCGAAACCATTAAAAATAATTTTTCCTGCTTGTATTGATCCACGTCAGAACTCAAATCTGCAAGACGACTGAGAAATATAAAAAAAAAAAAAAAATCACGTGTTTTAACCTTGATTTTGTTTATATATTGCAGATTACAAATACTAAAACCTTCATTACTCAAGATTGTCTTTGTTTTGTGTGTCTTGCAGAACTCAAATCTACGCCTGAGAAATACTAAAAAAAAGATGCTTTCTGAGCTTGATTTTTTTATAATTTTTTTTTTTAGACATTGTAGATTGCAAGTACTTAAATCTTCATTACTCAAAATCGTCTTTGTTTTGTGTGTCTTGTAGAACTCAAATCTACGCCTGAGAAATATAAAAAAAATAATGCCTTATAACCTGGATTTATTATTTTTTTTAAATATTTTTTTCCTTCAAGATATTATAGATTACCAATACTAAAACCTTCACTAAAACTATTAGTTGTTTTTACTTCAGACCGCATTTTTCTTTTATCAGTATTTATTTCGAGAAATTTTTTCGGTGTATATGTATTGAAGTAATAGAAAATTTTCAAACAAATGTTAAATATTATCTGTGTTGATATAGTTTCGGATTCAAATTTAATTTTTTTTTAATTAGTAAAATTAAATAAGAAAAGCCAAATTAAAATTAAAGGTAATTGGCGTATATAACTCAAATTTACTGTACCATAAAAAAAAAAAAAACTGCCATTTTCTATTTCTTATAATTCGTCAAAGCAGATGTAGATCCACATTTATATTTATTTAACAAGTTTAAGTTATCCGTCTACATCATTCTTTTTAATTAAATTATTATGCTTATGGTATTGAAAATAGTAATGAGTAACAATAATACTAGCAGAGCTAAGAGACGGGACGGCACCAGAGAAGAATTTTAAGACACGAGACACTAACAGGTGCCTCCCCAGTGACGTCATCAGGGGGCTATTTTTTGTCAAGGGTCCCGCCAGTCTACTGTGACTTGGGGGTTCGTCTCTCTCCACTGAATAGTAGCTGTAATATACACTCCGGATTTCTTTATATACATTGCTGCTCCAGTTTAGCAGTGTAACACCTCTAGTAAGGTTAATATTGAGATATAAATATATCATCAGTGATATTTAAATATCTATTCAGCTCATCACTCTAATATCTAGAACTATATTTTTACCTAGATTTTTTTATTGACATTTTTACACAGATATTACAGAGTAAAACTGCATAAATCTCGCCCCTTAATTGCTAAGAATGTATGCATATACATCTCAAAATTAACTTTTTTTGGAGATGTTATACTGCTGAACTGGGGATAGCTATATATACATATATATATATATATATATATATATATATATATATATATATATATATATATATATATCACTAAACAATCAAATACTATTTTTTTTATCACAAAAACATTATCCATAATAACCCACTTGTTACGGATTTGTCCCAAAATATTTTTCTGATCTCTCCGTCAGATACTATATACCCAATCAGATCGACTAATTAATACACTTGCTCCTCAGTCGATTACCGATAAACCTCCAAGACGCCTGAAAAGAAGATGGCTTCTGGGTTTAAAGCAGAAACAGTTCTGTTCCAGGATTGGAGTGCAATTAAAAGGTAGTTCCTCCTCAACATGTCATGTTTTAAAAAACACAACAACAAAGCACGTTAACTCATCGTATATTTCTTAATTATTGTATAATAAACAAAAATTTAATAGAAAATCACCATACCGTTGTCATATTTTTAAAACACGAACGTGAAAATATCGTTTTATTAATTAGCCAGAAGGATATTCGCAAAATAAAATCTTATAAGAATATATCTAAGACTCAGAAGAGTAAAAGGGTCCAGAGATAAAAAAAAAAAAAATTCACAATGGGAAAGTCAAATGTAAAACGTAAAGTTATTTTTTGTTTTCCTGATGAGTATCTATATTCATATTGGTTAATTAAACGTTGTTAATAAACGATATCGTTCCTATTCGGGAAAACTCACCAAACCTGAAATTGTTCTTTTGCAGAAAACGCATTTTTATTTTGAAAGTAGGGCCATACTATAAAGAGAAATACTGATAAGTATTCGACAAATGCTGAATTTTGAACATTTCATAATAATGAAGATAACCTATTTGAAAATGCAGTCAGGGAAATATTCGAATAAAATGTGTCAATGTCAACATATTTTTAATTTAAACCTTCCTATTCAACTATGAAAATACCGTATTTTTCCTATTTATACTTAAATAATTTTGTATTATTTTTAGGCATTTTATTGTGTTTTCTTTTTCAATTGAAGCTTTGAAGTTATTTACAAATTTGTGTGAAGTAAATTCAAAGATGTCATGCCAACTTGAGTATTAAAAAAAAATTAAAAATTACAAATTTAACATATTCCAAAATATAGCATTTATTATTAAAGAAGAGGTTAATAACGAAGCGTGAAGTCTACAAAGTAGAGGTAAAAAAAATAACCTGTTGATATCACGCCAATTCAGCCATCACCAGTACAGAAAAAATAAGATCGCATATAAAAGCAGAAAAAAAATAAACATCAACAGTCCAAAAAGACACATTAACTGGAGACAGGACCCCACTCGGACATCTACACACATATTGAGGACCGCTGGGAACGGTTATATTAAAAACAGCTGATCAGCAGAAAACGGAAAAACCGAGAAAAAAACAATCAAATACTGAAATAAAAGGCCATAAAAATAAAACAAATAATAAAAAAAAGTGAAAATGTACATGAGAAGAAGGTTACGACCAATGGCTGATCAGCTAGCACCGCAAACAAATTAAATATAAAAGACAAATTAGATAGATTTTTTTTAATCTATTAATTCTTTTATAGTGTATATGCAATTGCGTTGTACCGCATGTAGCAAATTTGATGTGTTTTTTTTTGTTTTTTTCTTGTTCTTGATCTGCCTGATAGTTTGTCTTGAATTTTGACTCCGAATTTTTATTTTTTTTATTCTTGAATATGTATCATGGGTGAAGCAGAAGATCTGTTGGCCATTGCCTTTTTAGTTGACATCCGCATGATGGTGTTTAAGGATCAATCTAATTAGGGATTAATAAATTATTTGCCACTTCTATAAATTTGTTTTATTGAAAACTAGTTTCGAATGTTATACAGTCATCCTCAGTTATAAAAACTCACAAAAAATTCAAAAATAAGCAATTCAAAATATAGTTTGGTATTATTATACATATTAAATTATATTAATATAAAACAGTATTATAAAACATTCAATTAATCTAATTTAATATGTATAATAATGCCAAACTATATTTTGAATTGCTTATTTTTGAATTTTTTTTTGTGTTTTTAGAACTGAGGATGAATGTATAACATTCGAAACTAGTTTTCAATAAAACAAATTTATAGAAGTGGCAAATAATTCATCAATCCCCAATTGCCTTTTTAACTTCCGTCCAGGTAGACGGGGTAACAGGGAAGAGGAAAGAGATATAACTAATGGATCGAGGCGATTTTGAGTAGAAGAGCGAAATGTGGTGTATTTGTCTTGAATGTAAGACTGTATTGTAGGGACGGCCATGACATTGTGGATAGTGTTTTCGAAATGAAGAACTATGGGATATTTACAATTTTTCTAAGAATTTTGGATTGTGTAGTTTGTAGCTTGTGTGTGTGGGCTTTTGTTTGCTGGACCCAAAAGTTCTGCTCCGTATTTCCAACTAGGTCTTAGTACTGTAGTGATCAGTCGTTTGTTTCTAAGTTTGATGAAGATCTGTAGTCCAGAAGATGTGATCGTCTTGTTGTCTATGTTTATATCGTCTTGTCACTTTTGTCCAAATACAGTCCGAGATACCGTGCATAGTGTATCGTAGGTACTGAGTTGTTGTCCATTGCTACAACTGGACATGCTATTTTCGGTAGGGAGAAGCTAACGTGGCTCGATTTTGAGGCATTGATCCTGATTTTCCATTTGAGGAACCATTTTTCAATATCGAATAAATGATCTTGGAGAGCAACAGATGCAACAGAAGGATTTGTGTGGGAAGAAAGATTTATTAGATGTTTATAATATTACTGTTGTTACAGGCACTTAGAGTGAGGAAAATCCAATCTTATTAGTTAAAAAGAGCACTCTCTTCAAATTATAATATTATCATTAAATATTGAATGCACTAGATCAATACAATTATAATATTATAATAGTAAGACAAACGGTTTGCTCTAAAATGAGCTATTCATTTCCCAGCTGGAGCGAAGGCAATATTAACAGATTGTGTATCCCCCCCTGCAATTGTTCTGTTCTGTTTCGCTCGCTGATATCTGTATTACCTCTGGCTTCTAATTAATATCTTTCATCACAACCTATCCTATTATCAATAAGCATTATTATGTATTTTATATATGTAGAATATAATAAATATATTTTTGTACTCAATGTTCATTATCGCTGTTGGACATTCTTTGTTTAGGAATTTTGGAGCATTATTTCAGATGTTACTATAGAGATACCGAAAACGGTTTATTTCAATATTCAAATTTCAACTACTGTTGTTAATTTCTCATAAAAATTTGCTACTTCTCGTTTCAAGGGATTTATATTTCATTAATATAGTCGCGGTAAACAAAACTACATCTGTATAGGACTATAATCCGCCCAGTGCTAATATACGGCTCGGAAACGTGGACTAAACCAACAATAGTGAACAAAATCTCGTTTTTAAGTGGAAAATCCTTCGGAGGAGTGTTGAAAGATGGAACCTGAAGGAGACGTACAAACTGGGAGATTAAAATATATATATATGTATATATATAGTCGCAGTAGTGATACCCACATCACATAGTCAGAAAACTGTCAATCAATCAACATAACCTTACTTATCAACTTTATGTTTCGGTTATTTCTGAACTTTAAATTTATTGCATCCAAAATTTTGGCGTTAATTCTTGGAGGAGGAATAAAATCTAAATAAATTATTTTTTATGGTGGCTTACAAATTGGTAGTATTCTCAGTCAGCTGTTTAAGATCCTAGTTTAAGATTTTTTCAACTGCTAGCGTATAGAAGACATTGACGCAATACCAAACTGTCTAACTGTCGTGACAGTACTACCACGAAAGAAAATCTCGCAGTGGCAGTATACGAGGCTAAAGGTTCCAAGGTCATTTTTCAGATACTGTGTAGGAATATCCGGAACCGATTGAGTAGCGAGTCTACAAATTAGTAAATAAGCTCCAATGTATATGAAGTTAATAAAAGAAAACATGGGTATCTATTTGGCGATGTATGGGTAACGTAAGGGAGATAAAGTTCGTTATGGATAATTATTTTTAAATCAATATATATATATATATATATATATATATATATATATATATATATATATATATATATATATATATATATATATAAACTTCTAGTAGTCAGCATACACTGCGACGTTGCCTTGCAGATGCCCTTCAAATGCTAATACATAAATGCAATATTAAATTAAGTTTGATAAATTTTATTTAATAACTCGCAAATCTGATTATTCAACTATCTGAACATTCATTATTCACATATCTGAACATAAATTTTTATAGGGTAATTTACATTTAACTTTGAAACCGAATGAGACAAGCATTATTGTAGAATGCACGTCAAATGTAACAACAATAATAATAGTAAAATAAAATATATAATTAATATAAACAGATATATAAATAACAGAAATTGTTTACTCACAGCTAAATAAATGTCGTGAAGTCCTACTTACAGAATGGATAGTAAAAGTCCGCATTCTGGAAGATTTGTTTCATCACCTGCAATGAAATATAACAATTAATTTTTGAATTATTAAAATCTAGTATAAATATAATACATTAAAACCAAAAGGACTAATGCATACATTATTGCATTGTATTTTATATTTTATTAACTTCAAAATAAGTTTACAAACATTTTAAGATTGTAATATTGTTGCCGTAAATAAGAATTTTTATGATTACTTCATATAAAAAACAATAAAAAAAAATAATTGAAATAAATATTATCTTGAGACAATTATTAAAATATATATTAATAATAAAATTAGAAAATATTTCCTCGTTAATGAATGACCTGGTGAGTCAGTATATCTAAAGAAACTAGATTTAGGTACGATATAAATTTCCTTGAAAGAGTGTATGGTCACACACTAAACATGATTATAAATAAAATATTAAATTATATTATTCAATATACAGGAGTATATAATTATTAATACATATATAACGCAGCTTAACAATGGTTGGATAGGAACTATGGCAAATAATTTACTAAATTTACTTTCATTAGATTAAAGTAAATAGGTTTTATTATGATATTTATATATTTTTTTATTATTATATTTTTTTTTATACAACGATTTAAAATATAATATATCCAAAAACATGGTATATATACATTTATGTGTTTCGGTGGCACCACTCAATAAAAGGTTTTCCTCTCTAGTATAAAAAAAAATTGTGATACATATATATAAAAAAAAATTAATCCTTTTTTTTCTAAAGAGTTCTTTCACAGGGACGTGAAAAACATTTTTCCAAGCTTGCCTCTTGGGCAAAGGAAATCCTTTGAAAAGGCGAGGGGAAAAAATTCGGTAAAAAAACTAACGATTCCCCATTGAAGCTGGTTCTGTAAGTCACCTGCCATCTAGGACAATCCTTATAGTACTGAAAGAACCTTCCAGCGCGTCCTGAGAGTCTTGGAAGAACTGCAGTCCTGGAAGTTCGGAGCGAGCGGCCGCGGAGCAAAAAATTCCTGGCCTTCCCCAACCGGTCCGACACGTTATTCAATCCCCCCCGATCCTTCTGACCGACTGTCCCACATTTAGGGAAAGTTTTTTTGTTCTGTTCGCGGCGAAAGTAGAAAGTATCGTGTCGTAATTCCTCGCTCGGATAACGCGTAGCATATCCAACTGCAAAATGCATCCTCGTCGAATTAATTCGTCAGAAAGTTATCTATTGTGTTATTATTGTGAACATTATTTTAATTTCACAATTAAACCTAAAAACATTTCTTATTATATATATATATATATATATATATATATATATATATATATATATATATATATATATATATATATATATATATATATATATATATATATATATATATATATATGCACAAGGGCAGAAATAACTGACACATTTTGAGGACTGTAAAAAACAAATCAATGTTTCGTGAAAAAAACAAACAAAAAAAAAACTTTTATTTTCAAAAATTACATTAAAAATAGTTCTATTTCGGTGACTTTTAAAAATTACATCTTCCACATTTCAGCCGCTATTGACTAAACATTGCCGAAAAAGTTTTCGATCTACCCATATATCTGGTCGAATAACTGACACACTTTGGGAGGATACTGTGAGTGACTGTTGGAGACTTTTAAGGATGGGGTGAAACGGTAACTGCGAACTCCGACCGTTACGTGCGCATGTTGCAGACTATCCTATGCCCTAAGTTGGATGAAATCGACGCAGAGATGGAGATGGTTCCAACAAGATGGAGCCACGGCTCACACATTACGACATTCACTTGGGATTTAAACCGAAATTTTCCCTAAAACACTGATCACTTTGATGTGCGACTTGGCAACGCGAAGTCAATGACAGCCGACATTTGGAAGATAAAATTTTCCAAAACCCACTGAAATAAAAAAAAAAAATTGTGTAACCGGTTTCATCACCACTTCCCCCACTAAAAATAACAGTTTGAACTTAAACACCTCCCATCACCGTCCCCTCTCCTAATCACCTCAAAAATCCGTCACTCAGAATTGGTCACGCAAGATACATATAATTGACAAACAACTGGTAATTATAAACAGAAATCTTACCTAGGTCCATAAAAAACTTTTGCTCTTAAAAAAAATAACTATTTAATAAAATAATAATTGTTAGATTTTACCAGGGATAAAAATTAACAAATATCTAGAGACGAGCTTTTTAATTAAACGATGAAGACAAAATGCAAGGTATTTAAGAACCATGATAGGTATTTAAGTACCATGATAGGTATTTAAGAAACAAATGTACATGTCAAAAACTGATATATATTATACAAATATAAGTGATATAATTTTTTTTTTAAACAGAAAGCATATTTTATGGACTTAAAAATGGTTTGAGTAATAGAAACGTAGGACTAAATTATAAAAAATAAAATCTTGGTGACCTATTGGCTATTTTATTTTACTAAATTATCTATCTTGCCACCGAAAACGAAAAACACAAATTGAAGAAAATTATTTCCTTTCTACTTTTTTTAAAATATAACCATTTTCTATATAACCTTCAAAATGTATTATTTATTTCTTTCCCGCCCTGTACATACATACATTTAGTCTTAAATTTAAAAAAACATATCATTAAAATATGTTTTACAGTGCTAATGATATCTGAATTGGCGAAGCGATAACTGGTTAATTATTTCTTGCTATTTTGAAGACTCTAGGTTTTGTTTTTCAATAATATACTTATATTTATATATATATATATTTATATAGGATATAAATATTTATAGGATATATATATTTATATTATATAGGAGAGAAATACATACACATACCTAGCAGCTCCACGATCACTCTGGGTCTCATAGGTTAATTTAGTATCAGAAGATTAATTGAATAAGATGATACATTTTTTAATTGTCAGCAAAAGCTTTAAATATATATATATATATTTGTCAATATATTATATATATATATATATATATATATGTATATATATATATACATAATATATTGACAAATATATATATATATATATATATATATATATATATATATATATATATATATATATATATATATACATAATATATTGACAAATATATATATATATATATTTAAAGCTTTTGCTGACAATTAAAAAATGTATCATCTTATTCAATTAATCTTCTGATACTAAATTAACCTATGAGACCCAGAGTGATCGTGGAGCTGCTAGGTATGTGTATGTATTTCTCTCCTGGCCCAGACCGCGATAGGAACAGAACAGGTTCTCAACTCTAACGTACCGGTATTCCACCAACTGTCTTCGACCTTATCAACTGTTACAAAAATTTACCTTTACATTATTGTAATTCCTTCTATGTTACAAAAATAATTTCAGTTATAAATTCACAAAATTAAATTTAATACATTTAGAAATTCACTTCGGTGACAAAGGAAGTTTCGTTCGAAGTTTTAATCTCCCTAGAGATGAAAACATCGAAGTATATAATAATCGATCTGAGATTATAGGCAAGGAGATCGATATTTATAGAGCCAAGGTTAGTATTTATTAGGAATCATTTTTGTTTTATTTTTAATTTATTGAGTATGGAACGAAACCTTCTTAAGTACCTATGCTAGAATATTATAATAGTTTTATTTTTAATATGAAATTTGACTTGTTAGAAATATTCTGCTAGCTAAACTATTTTTTTTTTTAGAGTAAAAAACAAAACTTCAAACCACGGATATAGTGATAACTATTAATTTTCTGTACACAATAATAGTAATTTACAATATTTTTATTTTCATATTAACTGGCCTATATAGTATTCTACCATAAAGTCAGAATGAATAACAATATATTATAGAAATTAAAAAAAGACAAAAAAAATATAAGTAATAAAAGAGTATGAGAAATTCAAGATTTGACAACAAAAATGACAAATTAATAGAGAAATTCAAGATTTTACAACAAAAATGACAATTATTTTGAACTGAAAAAAAAAGACTATTGATCTAATTTAGAATTTATTTAAAATATAATTCATTATTAAACGATATATACAAATATAATTAAATCCAAGGAAACAGAAGCATGCATTATTTTTCAAATAGCACAGAGATAGGATTAGGGGTTAGCTCAAGAATAAAATTAACACAGAAATAATTTAGCCCGAGGCTAGAAGAGTCATCACTCTGAATTAGATTAGCATAAATCCATAAATACTACTAACAGTGCCACGCGGTATGTGGAACTTAACACTTTAAGTGCTAAATTAGAATTAACCTCTAAAATACAAATTAACATTTAAAATAATAACCTATAATATGTTCATCAGTCTCAGTCGCTGAAGACATTTTCAAGGAACAAGGTCAAAACGACAATTAATTTTTATGAACGGGAATAAAGCTGCACTTAAATAAGTCACGTATTTCACACTCCCCCATTATTATTTACAAAATAACTTTATAAACTCCATAATTTCACACTTAATAAAAAAGTTTGTGTAATTAACTTGCTTCCACGGGTATGAAGTTTCAAATCTGGCAGGTGGTTCCAGAAATTAGGGCGTTCAAACAAACAAACTCTTCAGCTTTATATTATATACCCGCTCTTGAAAAGAATTGCGAATTAAATGCCCTCTCAAATTTCAATTTTTTTTTTTTTTTTTCATGTCTATCTTTTAAAAGATAATATGAGTAACAGAAGACAGAATATTGTTCTTATCATTCCATATGATCATAATGTAAAGTTTGTAAAAAAACTTTTACGAACAACTTTAAAAAAAAAAGAAAAGATATAAGTTCAATTTTAATTTTGATTTTGATTTTATTTTTAACACATCATTTATATATTGCAAATTTCATCATACTTATTGCTGAATGATATGAATGGGAAAGTAAATAAAAGTATAATAGGGAACATAAATTCACCCAGGAAACACATCATTCAATTCAATATCTTGCCATGGCGACGTGGAATGAAAGAAATGTAAGAAAAAATACTTTAAAACCGTATGTTAGAAAAAATGTGTTTTTTTTTTTTAATTTAGTCGTATTTCTTCAATATCTTTCAAGTTGAAATTTCAATTCTGAAAACATTTTCTAAAGGCACTTAGACTCATTTGTATGTCATTTCTAAACTTCAATTATTAAAGCACTTAGGGGAGGGGGGAGAGGAGGGGACTACCAGAGCTTTCAAAACGAAACAACAGGTTACCAACAAAATTTTGACTAAATACAACGATTACAAAATTTCCCAATTCTTTAGGGTAAGCATTTCGAAAAATTAAATGCATATACACCTCCTCGAACAAATCTTCTGTATTATAGTGAAAACCGTATCAAAATCGACTGAATACTTTTCGAATTTTGCCATCACGAACATACGCAGGCCGAATTTATATATATATATATATATATATATATATATATATATATATATATATATATATATAGATTAGTATAGATATTGAGTCATAAATGTTAAGATTTTTTTAAAATTAATATTAATAATTAGAATAAAATTTCTAGAACTACTTTATTAATGCATCATATATATTATTGGTTTAAAACCTAACACCCCATAATTCGATTGGAAGGACATCCCACTTGTGCAATAAGTGGACAGGCCAATTGAGTCTTGTGAACCCAGACTGAGTCGTGAAGGCTAGACTGAGTCGTATGTCCTATTATTAGTTCTAGTTTAGACTTGCACTTACATTTTCAATTGCAAATGTATTTACATTTGTATTATAATTTACAATTGTACGATAATGATTTATAAAACTGCGTTCTGATGGCGTAGGAACCGATTGTACCAACATTAGTATTATCGCAATTCAAGGTTATTCATTGTCAGTGCGTATTGAAGATAAGTCAAACTCATCCAGTGCGGTCAGGGACAGACACACTTGTGTGTGTGTATATATATATATATACATATATTAAAGTATTATTATACTATTCCGTAAAATACCTTTAATCAATTTGTAAATATGTATATGATAATATTATGTTTCCAACACAAATCGACAAATCTCTAAAATATGACTAAATAACCAATTAAAGTTTCGCCAATTCAAGACATTACAGGCACTATTGTAGTGTGCTAAATTCTAATTTAATGCTAAAAGAATTTTGAGCGATAGTGTTAAGTACTATCGCAACTTACTAAATATGTGCGAGTGACGCAATCTGCGCTAAGATGGTGTAACCTTATTTAATTTAACTAACCTTGTTTTTCTGAAATAAGTTAATATAAAGAAAAATAATTAAAATAGAAATACAACTAAATCGAGTAAACGAATAACCACTTGACACTGTGAAACCTCATGTAAAAGAAACCTGAGAGTTGACAAAACAATATGGCAGCCATTTAGCACGCAATCAGGTCTGTTAAACTGAGCATGTTATTTGACTTGTTTTCCATTGCTATATTCAGCGTGTTCTAGTTTAAAAACGACAAATAACACGATTTAGCATGCTAAATGAGAGTTGTCAATACCCTTATTATAAGAACTAAAATTTTAAATTTAAGTTAGTCATTTGTAGATTGTTAATTTCAAATATGCTATATCTGGTCTGCTCTTATGTTTTTAAAGCCCTGTTGATGTTTGAAATATGGGGAAAATATTGATTGTTTAGTTATTTTCTACTTCTGATATTTTAGAGACTTAAGTCTTTTTTTTAGAATCTCCTAATATGTAAAATAATAACAGTAATTGTTGTATCATTATAAATCAATAATAAATATATTAAACTTTTTTAACTCATATTTGACTAAATATAAATGCTTAACTACACTAAAGAAAGTTAGTATACGAGTGAATCCACTTAATATTTAAAGCCTTAAAATATATATATATATATATATATATATATATATATATATATATATATATATATATATATATAAGTTAAGCGTCGGCAGCTTCAAAAATCAAAAAAAAAGGAAAAAGGTTTAAGTAATGAGACGCACAGTATCCGAAATAAGACTAACTTTATTCAGCTCTTAATTCGCCTTTTATACATTCTGACTGTTGTTTACAGCCGTATATGGTATTAAGGCTAATACTGCTGCACTCCGGGCCTTATATATATATATATATATATATATATATATATATATATATATATATATATATATATAATAACTACTGTTATTATAACTCGACCCAAAAAAAAATTAGTATTTAAGCTCGTTTAGATTTAATTATGCTTCTCAGATTTATGGTACATACAATGTACATATTTACGAAAATGTACATATTACACAAGCTTCTAGGTACGTTAGTAAGAAAACTTAACGTACGGACCGATTGCAAACGATTTCATCACAAATTGCAAGCACACAAAAACTCACAAATAAGAACAATGACCTCGACCTAAATGTTTGAGAAAACAAAGATACTGAAGAGAAGGTGGACGAGAGATCTACTCTCGAAATATATTAAAGTAGATCGATAAGATTTCCTCATGCCTGACACACGCCATATTTATCTTATCTTATTTTATTTTTTCACTTTTTCTTCGAATTGAATACCGAGCCAGACAATCTACATTTGTACTCCGACAGGAAAAAAAAATAATGGCATAATTTCCTTTAAATCATACGATGGTACGCAAAGATGTTCCAAATGGTACGCTAACAACCAAACAAAAGTCACGGATAAAATCATTTTCAATAAGAGAAAACAATTTAAAAAAAAAAATTATTATTGAATGTATGGACAAATAAACACGATCTATAATTAATAAAATAAAATTCAGGTTGGATGCCTTAGTAAAGACGAAAGCATTCAGTTTTGAAGAGGAATCAAGTTGCGCTCCATGAAGCCTAACATTGATGCTCTGATTGAAAATAAACAATATGCTTCCAATTGAAAAAACTTTGATAATTTTCATCATAATGTCCAAATTTCTTACTTTTGATAGATAGACTTTTATCTGCAGAATATTAGGTTTTGCTAAGTGAAATTGATAACATTTTGATAGATATTTGAACTTTATTTTTAATTTATTATTTTCTTATGCAATTTTACTGTAATATATATTGTTTGCTTTTTTTAAATAGATTTCTGTAAATCAGTACTGTATTTGTTTATAAATACGATAAAAATGGATACGACCGTATCTAGAGGAGGAGAGGGGGGCAAAGGGGGGCACACCGGGCGGCAAATTTCGAACAAAATTTTATTTTAGGTTAAAAATAAAAATATTTGCTTCACTTTTAGATTGTTTTGGCCTTAATTCATTCAATAAAATGAGTTAATAATATGAGACGATGATATTTATTAAGAAATATATTATTTAAAATACTGTTGTTGAATTGTATTGAGAGGGGAGAGTGGATGAAGGGGCTACAAAATTAAACTTGCCCCTCTCGAAAAAAATCCTAGTTCCTGCCCTGCTAATGTTGCACATGAGGTCTGGAAACCCCTCCTTTAAATGATAAGAAATAGATTTCGGTTTCTTTTTTTCAATAATAGACCTTTGTAACCGTCCAAGAAAAACAATTTTTAATCTTCCCTCAAAATTTGAGGTTTTATGTGTCAAGTAAATTAAGTAAAATCCAAATATCGAAAACAAAAAAATACATCCGTCCACCATCCGCGGCTTTTCTCCGAGCCTACTGGACCGAACTTTTTGGCTAAAATATTTGGATTTATCTGCTAAAATATATCAACAGTGTTTTATTTAGAAGTTATGTCTCAGTGAAAATGGATGATTATATTTAATTTCGATTCCTTCTTTTTTTTTTTTTTTTTTTTTTTTTTTTAAGGATCATCAATGATCCATATAACAGCGTGACTATACAAAGAGAAATATATAGTAATATAGAATCGTTTTTGTCTCCCTCCTACCCCCCCCCCCCCCCATTCCAAGATCGATAAAGCAGTTAGTGGATCCCTCGTCGACAGAAACGAGATGAAAAAAAAAAAAAAAAAAAAAAAAGAGAGACTGTATAGAGAAGGGTGAGGGAGTGAGGGAAGGGTGGGTTGCGTCATCTAATTGTTTGCCGCCGGAAAGCGAAAACCTGTTATCCGCCAAATATCGATTTCTCCGAGCGGGCTCCCGCGGGGCAGGGATCGGAACGAGCTAGGTATTTAATATCGATAGGTGTCCGATGGCTGTACGATGCATCCTTGATATTCTTATCGCTATTGCCCCACCACCCTACATGCATATTCGCGAATGCTCGCTAACGATATTCGTGTTCCATTACAAATGTTTTCCCTTTCGAGTAAATTACCATCAATCAACCTTCCAACATCTGCCTTTCTCTGTTTATGTTATTATTAGAATGCACACGTGAACGTTTCTGTGTATGTTTTGTTTCTCTCATTAAAAGACAAAAAAACGAAATCAAAACTTTTTTTTTTAAATTATAACTAACGTAGCTTAGTAAAAAAAATTATATTTACAGAAGTTCATTTAAAAGTTACCGATTTGGTGAGTCCGCATTTCTATTAACTAACGTTTTTTGGACCTGCGGTATTATTTAAGCTTTCTTTTAAGGATAACAGTTTTCTGTCCTCAAAGTACTGTCGCGAAAGTGAGATTGTATGGCAGTACGTCAATGTAATTCTCTACATTTTGACAGTAAACCTTGTGACAGTTGGAAAAATGGCGGATGTATAACTCCTGAGTGAACGTTAGCAGTTTGTAGGTCGCTATTAAAACTAAATTATATCATTTTTTTTTTTGTTCCTCATCCAAGAATTAAATCAATCATCAATTCGAAAAATTCAGTTGATAACTAGGCAAGGTATTATTAAGGTTGATAGGTAGATAAAAAGCGAAAGTTCACTGCTGCGATAGGTACTGTCAACTATCACGTCAAGCCTGATATCGCGACAGTACTACCAGGACCGTAAATGCTGTCATGACGTCAACTGTCCAACATTTTACATTATGGCAGTATCTGCGACAGTTATGGCTGAACTGTCACTGTGAAACGGGCCTTAACTACTGAGGTGTAAATTATTAAATAGAACATTCTACATCACTAATCAATAGACTGGAATATTTCATTTGATTTGGGTCCTTTAACTATGCAAAGGTAATAAATGTACTCACTCACTCAATTAATGTAAATATTAGACTAATGCAAATAAATAATAATTCACTTAAATTTTATTTATTTCAGAAAATCATAGTATTTCGCCATGGCAGCACATCCTCGAGCCATGATCTTGCTCTACTCTTTTTGGTGGGTGCACATAAGTACTATAATATAAATTATTTCATATAACTTTATTTAATTTTGTATCCCTTAACTGCTGTGCCTCTATTTAATATTTGCATAAATGCCTTTTAAGGTAATTGTTTTTATATTGTTTTATACGATGCTAATTGGTTCTGGTTTACATCATTAATTTTATTCTGTTTTATTTTAAATAGTATTATTTATGATTTTAAACTATGAATAATGCTTGATTTTGTCATGTTTATCCTCCGTTCTTTTTAATTCATTTCCACTGTATTTCATTTGTTATACAACTCCTATTTCACTTTTTATAGCCCTTAAATTTTGAGCTATGTCAAGATTGACTTTATCAAGAATTTTATGTTGTCCAATTGAAGATGATATTAAAAGTACCTTTACTCTATTATGAGGCATCAAAGCCCCGAATCTGGCTAACAATCGATAATTTAACATCGATGCCTGCCACACATCGACTGCCTCCCCTCCATAGCTGTACCTGCTCGCCCGCCCCGGTCCCGTGGGGTTCCACTAAGTACACGAAGGGTGGATAATCGATTTACAAACTAATAGGATAACAAAGGCTAGGGTAACTCCATGGACTGGACCTTTAAATATTGTGAATAAATAACTTGTAAAAACAAGAAAATACAAAATGAATAATAAAATTTTGATAGATACACTTGAGAAATAATAATTAAACTAGTATGATTTAAATGGAATTAAAAAAAAAATTAATTTAAAGTGAAGCCTCTGACCGATGACCTCTCAGATTAAGAAGAATATAAAATAAAATAACACAGTGAGAGGAAATAAAACAAAATGAGTAATACTACTAAATACAATTTTTATTAAAGCACTAATAAATGAGAGAAAGAACCACTTATCCTGCCAAACAAGTAAGTAAAATATTCTTTGAAAATCCTAATGATATAACCACAGATTAATTCATAAACGTATCGACAAAATGGCCTGATTCAGATATTGCAGAAATCCTAAAATAATTCTATTTAGCAAATACCAGCAGGAGTTCCTAAAATTCGCAACCGCAATCAATCTGCAATGGCAATCTACAAAAGACAATCCATGACTCCCGCCTTCTTTTGTTTGTGGTGTTTTAGGTCTTTATTTATTCTGTTTTCATTTTATTAAATTGTATTTTAATTGTAATTGTATATTATATATTTTTGTTTTTATATATTATATTTATAATTGTAGGTTTTATATTTTTTGTATTTTTAATATTTTTTAATTGTATTATTTAGTTTATTTGTAAAATAATTGTATTAGTTTATTATTTAGTTTTATTATTTATTGTCAATATTTTCGTTTAGTTTAAGATTCAGTATTTTTCTTTGGACTTTTTCATTTTGCTTTACTTTATGATGTTTATTGTCATTTGCTTTCTAGTTTTTCTTAATTTATTTTCTTGTTTTCGCCTGTCTTCAAACTTTATTATTTTGGATATTGCTTTGTTGGTTTCTCTTATATATTTTTTCAATAATTATTATTCTTATCTAATTGTAACTTAAACATTACTATGCAGGTAGTATAATGCCTGTTGCATGGAACCTGTAAGTTTTATAAATGTACGATCCTACGATAGGGTTACTATGGAAAAGAAAAAAAAGACATTACAGCCAAAAAACAATCTCGATTAGAAGCAAAAATATCGATTAATACGGAGCAGACGGGACGAATCGAGTTTTAGCTTCAGTCGAGTCCTTGCGCCGGCCCTGACCCAGTCTGAGCTCTCCTACCAATAGCCTTCATCTGTCCTCTATAGACTATAATATCCTATATAGTATATATATATATATATATATATATAAATCTCTCTCTCTCTCTCTCTCTCTATATATATATATATATATATATATATATATATATATATATATATATATATATACACACATATATATTATAGATTAAGTTTTATAGTATAACATAAACATTTAGGAGATTACACAACACATAATTGCGGAGAATGCATACTGAAAACCCAGGGGCAAAACTAGTGAGGTGGCAAATGCCACCCACGGATCTTGGCCATGGGGCGACCTCGGATTGACCTTTATATCAATAAAATGCAATTCCAAATTATATCATACTTAGTAAAACAATTAATAACTAACATTGCATTATTATGCATAACACACATCCACATCTTCCAGTTTTGAATAAGAAGCTTAGATGGCCTCAAAACATGGCTGTTAAAGGCTACTAAAACCATATTTACGCCATTGGGTAGACCGAAACGTAGGTGAGAGAATCTGGATTTGGGTTTAGACGGTGGTTTGGTGGACAGAGGCGTGTGAAAACCGCGAGTGGTAGTATAAGTATCGAATTTTCAGATTCGCTAAGCCTTTGATTATTACTATTATTATTAGTATACATAACATAAACATTTGTTCGCAAATGTAATTAAGAAAACAATCAGCTAATATGATGTTACAATAATTATTGACAATCTCCAACAATCGGCAACTTAGCCAAGTATCTGTTTGGTACAGCGTCTATGTAGTTTGTCGTGAAAAGGTTCGCGTATCGAATAAATGTAATTTATGACCCGAGATAATTATGGCTGTAAGAAAGGTTTCGTTTGACACGTGAGGAGGTGAGTCTGTTATACGTATTATTGTTAGTAGATTTGGATTTAATGTATTTTTCGAAAGTACGTTTTTTTGGGAGAAGTCAATACATTTTGGATGTAGATCATAGATTGTAATAAATAACTGCAGTTTTAAGACTCTGAATGGTAGGTAATTTAGAACATATTTTTAATAGAGAGGGTTTTTTTTTTTAATTTTAGATTTTTTCTTGAATAATAGACCTTAAATTAATATCAAATTAATGAGTCTGGACGTGTAAAATTATCGGAATGGGTAATGGGCGAACCACTAAAAGAATACTCAGCGTTAATCCGACGGGTAAGTGTCCAAAGTGACGACGGACACGTAGATGGGGGGATTGTGTTTGATTCTGACCTTGAGGGTTTGGGTTTTGATGGGATTCAGAGAGGGGGGAACGAGTTCGGAGTTCGTGTTATCGACATCGGACCTCTGGGCTTACTAAACCTTTTTTTTATTTTATTATAAAAGCAATGCGTATATTGGATTGTAGTAAAATCAAAGTCATTCTTCAGAGATAAGTGTTTCCTTAATGAAGGACCTACTACTACTTATCCAGAAGTTATATTGTATTATATAATCACTGTTCCTCCTGACTCGTAAACAGTACATTCCTCCTACTCCCTTGATATCTCCCGCACCTCCTACTTCCTGGAGAGGCAGTCTTCCGAAAACGAAGATAGGAAGGTACACTGGATCGATAGAGTCGTCCCTTTCCTAAATCTGTTCCTGGAGGGAAATTGGCCCCGCTGCCCGGCCTCACATAAATCTACTGCCGGTAGCCCTATTGCACTGTATGCTATTAAACTATATCTCGGCAAAAATATAATATAAATTTCCTACAGATGCCTCAACGTCTCGAGGTTTTTAAATAAAAATCCGCTGAAATCGAATATCTTTATTTATTTAAGGTTTCGACAGGTTTTTAGGTCGTTATCAATTTTTTTTTTTTTACTATTTATCAATTACTATTTAGCAACACGTTTTAATTTGTACAAATACAATATATAAAAACGAAATTTTTTATACAGCAATACACCTTACAATTTATCACAGACAAACATGCTAAAATGATTCTTTATTAGGAAGAAATAACTTGTCTTAACTGATTGGATATAATGAATTAATCAATTTAAACTAAAAATTTCTTTATAACGAATATTTGTCTATTAGTAGTATGTACTGCAATATAAAAAAAATCCAGTGCGGTGCGCGCGCATCATACTACTTTCACTGACCACCCTATCTTCAGTAGATATATTAATTACTGCTTAAGAAGGGACGGCTAGTGAAATTTTAAAAGTTTCCATATAGTTTCCAAGGAAATATTTAGTTTCCATTAAATAATATGAAATTAGAAATTATTATCTACAACTAGGACCGGATATAGGATTTTTTCAAAGGGGAGGGGGAAGTCAAGCTTAATTTTGCCATCCTTTCCTTCATCCTCCCCCTCAATAAAATTCAACAACAGTATTTTAGGTAATATATTTCTAAGTTATTATCATCATCTCATTTTACTGAAATAAGATCGAAGCAATCAAAAAGGGAAGCAAATATTTTTATTTTTAATCTAAAAGTAAAATTTCGTTCGAAATATGCCGCCCTATAAATTCTGCCGCCCGGGGCAAGAGCCCCCTTTGTCTTCCTCCTCTAGATCTGACCCTGCCTACAACAATCACTTATTTATTATAAAACTCCGACAGAGAATGGAACAAAGGAATGGCGAAAAACAGGGTCATCGCTCTGACCTTTACACAACTCGCTCAAACACAACCTACCAAATGAAACAAACACTTTGTGATTATTCCTAGTATTGGTATTTTGAAACCAATTTATCTCCGTAAATTAACAATTTACACTAATTTTTCAACTTATATTAAATCAAATTAAAAAAAAAACAAACACAAAAACATCTAAATATATTCCATGAAAACATTAAATTAGAACATGAAATGTTGTCAGGTTATTATTGTAAAGACAAATGGGATCAAGGATGAGTAAAAAATATTTACCAATCTACGCCTGTTAAGATTGCGTGCCTGATATGGTTGATTAATTAGAAAATATTACTGAGTTGGTCAAAGCCTCTCACAGTGAATCCACACAAGCTAGATGGATCAAAGCCAATTTATAGAATCGATTAATTGATGATGTCAAATAGGAATAATTCCTTGGAGGTCACGATTACAAGTGAATCGTTGATTTGAGAAACCCCGTAAGATCCATGTGTGTGGTCTCTCTCGATACTCTGATATCTCTTAAGGTAGAATTTCGCTGGTACTGCCCGCGGTTGCGGTTGCTTAAGTTTGCGGGAAGTTTAGACTGAATAGGTCCCTACCTATTCAGTCTAAGTATTAGAAAAACATCGAAAGAAAAATATCGATATTCGATATTTTGATATATCGCCAAACCAATTATCGATATCCACCAATAATCGGTACAAAAATATTGATATATGAAAAGGAAACGTACGAAAAAACAAATAAACCGTGCATTAAATGGGTATAACGTTATGAAATTTATGAGAAGGTTATAAAAATAATATAATTATTATTCATAGAACAATATTTTTATTATCCATGAATCATTATTAAAAAAAAATAGAAAAGAATAATACTTTGGTAAAAAAAAAAAAAAATTATAATACATTTTTATCTTGAAGACTTTTTGCCATATTTCATATTCAAAAAATTTTTCAAAAATAAAACCTTGTTTTATTTTCCTAAAAAAAAATTGTATTTTATAAAGTTTCCATGCATACATTGAGCATTCTCAAAACATTTATCTAAAAAAATGTAATTCATCTGATATACATTTCAGTACAATCATCATTTGTGTTATTACCTGTTTGTCTTTACATAGGATTAATTAACAGTATAAGTGTTTAATCTTATCTACTAATTATTATTTGGCAACAATATTGTTTATTCTCATGTGTACCCCATTATAGTTATAATTTAATTATATAAATTATAATAAATATATAAATTATATAAATTTCGCTGTCACTGCCCGGCAGTCTAGGTATGACGTCATACCTCTGCTGCCGCGTACCTCATCGTTCAAGACGGACTCAACTGCCTCAGACGCGACGGTTCCCGCTTGCCATTTAAAACAATGTCGTTTAATAAAAAAGGATTCAGCGATTATGACGACGAACGTCTAGTAGAGTTCGTTAACCAGTTTCAGGTACTTTATGGCCATAAAAATAAAGACTGTAGGAATGTGATAGTAAAAATTAATGTGTTTAAAAACATATTATTTTATTTTTATATTCACACATTATTATCATTATTATTGCATTAATAAACAATAAAGAAACTTCAACAGATGAACTTTGCTCATTGTCTAAAATACCTAACAAACATCAAGTTGTAAATAACATAACAATATATATGTTGTGCATATATAGTTTCATATTTGTAAATACTTGTAAATAAACGTATTCATTTATCTATAATTTGTTTGTATCTAAATAACATATAATTTTAAAGGTTTAAAGGATATACTATATAGTTACAACGATATGGTATGATTATAAATATAGGAGAGGTTATAACGTTATAGGTTATGCAAGAATGGGCCGGTGCGGTGGGCAGTTTCAGCGAAATATAGAAGCAGTAACAGCGACTACGATTGTATCCACTAATAAGGACCTGAATTGTTCTTGAAATCTCTATTCAAAATAATTAAATGATCAAATAATTATTACCTTGGATATTAAAAATGATTATAAAATTTTCTAAACCAGTTATTTTTCTTTTTAATAAGGTGATATAGGTTCCACAATTACCGCCCCGGTTACTTTGTATATAAGTTCTTCCAAGTTTCTCCGGTAAGTTTCCCCCCACCCTTACTATCCAACAGATCTAGCTTACACTTCATCACCTCCTGATGTGCAGGAGAACTAATGATGTCACGAAACAGTCATTACAGAGGACAATGCTAGGTCCACTGAGAGGGGACGGGGTGTCGGAGGGAGGGGAATCGATTGTCGGTAATAGCAGCCGTCCAATTCACGACGTCTGTTGGCTGGTTTGGCATTCCTGCGCGAGGGACAAAGGAAAAATAAAATTGAAAAATAATTTAAATTACAATATTAGAATAATTTAAATTAGAATATTTTAATATGTAGTTAATAATAATAAAACTATTAATTGAATAAAATTTATTAAATAAATGCTGGGATGGAGATACAATTATTTCATTCATTAAAAACATATAGATTTAACATAAAAAATCTAGATTTCTATAGAGCGTTAATTATCTTGACTAATCACAATGACCCTGAAATATTCCGGATAATAGACGAAATTATACATAGAGTAAAATTGGAACAAATAACATGTAACATTGCATATCGAAGCTGTCATGGCAAAAAGGCCTAAGCGCGAAAACAAAGAATTGAAATATTTAGTGAAAAGTGTTCGTAAGAGTTCTTTCATCTCACGCAAGGTTAATACAAATATTTAAATTCTCGATTTTTTTCACTTTACACCCTTAAAGTGCCTTTACACATTTGCCAAGTCTAGGCAAATCAAAAGTGTAAAGGGAGTAGTTTTGCTTGGCTCGGCTTGGATTGTCTGTGTTTGAGTCCGATCCGGTTCTTGCGGAAAGCGCCACATAAGCGCTAGTGTTGCGTCCACATATTGGTTGGTGTATTTCTAAAAATTATATTTTTATATGTGCTTTATTAAATTTCTTTATGAAATAAAAATAGTAAAAACTAAAATAATTTGGAATAGCCGGAATAATAGCGTGTGGATAGGTTATTTTGGTAAGCTTCTGTAAATGCCATTCTGCTTGACGTTTCACTTGCTAAGACCTGGCAAAGGCGTGAACGCACCTTCAAGCTAAGTTAATACAAATCGATTTTTAAATGTCTCGATTTTGCACTTCAATCAAGTAACACGATGACAGTTTCTGTCCTGGTAGTATTCTCACGAGAGTTGCTGACGAGTGGGGGACTATGGCAGTATTCTTTTACACGCTGACAGCAACCTTGTGAAAGTGTGAAAAAGGCGGATGATGACAATAGCCGACAGTTACTGCAACTTTCAGATCTCGTCTGGCAGTTTGCACCAGGAGAGCTGAGGTCACAGCAACAACCATCACAGAAACTGTCATCGTGAGTTTTAAGTGAGACGAAAGCATTATCGCATTATAAGAACTCTATTCATTAAAAATCATATTTTCTTCGTTTTGGTGCTTACATCTTTTCTTCATAGACACCATCCACTTATAAAACTACAGTATCTTTTCCTTGGTGTAACGATTCTCAGGATAGTCAAAGAATAATTGAAAACAATTACGGAAAGGCCCACGTTTTAAATTCAAAGAATTCAATTTCAGAATCTTTACTACGAAAACAGCGAATATAAATTAAAGGATTATTACTTTTAGGCGAGCCCCAGGCGACCGACTTTTGCTAGGACGTGACGTCATGGACGTGTGTGGTTGGAACATGTTCCATTGTCGCTAACGACAATTTATTTCTTCCGACTCTGTCCGATTTTAAATCGGAGCGACTATATTCGTTCATAAGGTATAGTTTATTTTATTACAGTATAGTTAGTAATTAAATTGTTTTTATTACAAAAAAAATAATTAAAATTAGCGTTAGATACGTTAAAATACGAGAAACAAAATATGAAATCTGTAAAAATTATAAGTAAAATAAGAACCATTTTTTAAATTTGTTTTAAAGCCATCCCATTTCGCAAAAAAAAAAAAAAAAAAAAGATTCCCGACAATTGACGTGCCGGGTGATTAACGTTCTGTTTTATTTAGTAATACCGAATAAATACATCGCAGTGACATAATACATGGCATACTACATATATATTTCAGTCATAAATATGATTTTTTACACAGATATAATTTACGACTATGAGCTATACAACCATAAAGATATATCAATTAAAGTAGCGAAATAGCAATACTTTAATACTTACAAACATATATATACATATATAAGATAAGAATTATCATGTAATCAGCTCAAAAACATTTTTTTATTGAAAATTAATACATTATGCCACATTTAAGGGATAGTAAGAATAAAAAAGAAACAGGTAAAGAATGCATAAAAATAAAGAAGCCACTTATATCCCTGATTATCTCAAATTAACCAATTCTTTCATCCTACCGAGATGCTTGAGGCAATCTGAAAGGTATAAGAAGATATAGACAGTATCAACGAATGATCAGTAAACAATGAGGCTGAATGTTTAAAAGGCTGAATATAGTCCAAGCCCCTTCTTAAATCCCTTCCTTATTATTTGTTTATTTATTATTATCCCTTACTTTACCTCAAAGGCCTACCTAATTACTTCTACGCCTCTGCTAGAAACCTTGGAGTAATTTTTGTTCAGCATCTGTCCTGGTATATTTATATTTCCCAAATTACCCAAAAATCTATTCCTATACTTAAACAGTTTCAAAGATATCGGAATTCTATGCCCCCTAAAGCCTTAATTAAAGCTGTTGCTTTATTTTTTTCTTCAGAGCGACGTAGTTTATAGTTTAGTGTCAATAATACAAACACATGCCTATATATTTATAATAGTTTAAAAAGTACATAATATTTTTTTAATGCAGAAGCTTCAACTTTGCTAATCAATTCATTATTTTTGTATTTTTCATTATTTATTTTTTTCTTTTGTTTTATTTTTCACATTAATTATATTTTTCCAGACAAGAATTGATTTATGCTTATTTATTTTACTGTAAATATTGTAAACATTAACTGATTTTTATTTTGTAGTCTTATGGTCAGATATTGCTTCTGTTTTATTTGTTCAATTTTGTCAGTCTTAAAGGACCTAGTCCCAAAATAAAATTCTTGTTCTATTCTATTTATATATATATATATATATATATATATATATATATATATATATATATATATATATATATGTGTGTGTGTGTGTGTGTGTGTGTGTGTGTGTATATATGTATAGATCAGAGATATAGGTGTATACAGAGAACTGAGATAAATATAACGTATTGAATTCTTCCCACACTCCCACTTGAAATATTCAGAGGAAGTGAGTGGGTCGCGGATTTACATAGCCGAAACTGGGTTCCAGTCCTTGAAAGTTACGGAACCTTTGGCCTAGAACATTTCCGATCGGTGTGGGTTCTAAATCTTCTAAATGATGGATCCTTATTGCCAATATGAAAACACACAAACAAATAAATAAAAATCTCCTAATATTTTAGTCTCATAATGTTATGCGGAATAATGTCAGTGGAATTAAAATTAATATTTAAATTAAATTAAATAAAAATTTACATGTCCGGGGAATACATTGCTTTATCCCAAAAGAAACTATATGGTTTGCAATAGAACGCATGACAATTACGGATACATTGTTCTATCTAGGGCTAGGAGTTTTATGTAAATACATTTTGTTTTTTTTAATGATATAATTTTACATACATATTATATTTTACATATTTCTACATGTCCGTGTATTGTTACATATTTCACACCAAATTTGTTATTTTTATTTACATCAGAACATAATTAACAATGGGTACGAGAAAAAAAATCCTAAAATCTCAGTTGGCACTCAAAGGCGATTAAAAGAATCCACTAGAATTGGTCGCATTTTTCTTCCTACTATTATTCAGTACTAATTTTCCTCTTGCTTTAATTTTTTACTCAGAGCGACGTAGTTTATAGTTTAGGGTCAACCTATGAGTCGAAAGAAATTCATAAGTTTTTAAAATGTAATTCCCAGTGGAATGATTTTTTTCTCTCTTTTTTTTTTTTGTTAATGAGTAAAGTCGGGAAATAAGGTAAAGATCGGGTAGTGATATATCTTCTCGAGTGCCTGAATGAAACGTAGAGGAGTGACGAATATATTATATTATATATATATTATATAATATTATATTGTTCTTTGTATGACAAGTATGTTTCTACGACGCAACGTTTCAAAGTTACTCAGCATATTGGTGCAGTCCCTCATTGGTACCTCATATTGGTACAGTTCCTCATAAAGTAAACAATGAAATACAATCAAGATTGCAGCAAAGTTTCATTACGGCATCAACAGTTGGAGACAGGACAGTAAGTCCGCCTTTTGCATAGATTTGGGTAGCGCATTTGTAACAATCGATACTCCTTTGAGCAAAATAAAAAAAAAAAAATCTATCTCAAAGATTTTTTGAAAAATACATATCGGGTAAAAAAATGCCAGATCAAACCAACTTAAGCAAAAAAAATATCTGAAAGATGTATACCAGGAAACCCTAACAAAAATTTGTGAAAATGTCAAGGAGAGACCTATTTGGGTTTAAGTTGACGAATCGACTGATGCTGAAGGCCGGTATATTACAAATATCATCGTTGGTACACTCCGCCAAGATTCCACTTCAATGCCAATTCCTCTAAATTGCCAAGAGTTGGAAAACATGGTAACATTACTGGCATATACCAAGTATAGCTACCTCAAGTAAGTAATTTCAGTTCCGTAAAAATTTTCTTTTTTGATCTAGGCTGTTCACACATAAAAACACACACAGCAGTTCCACAATGTGGCAACAATGAGGAGGTGGTTTTTTAGTGAGTAGGAATCTCACACTGTTGTGGACCTATAGCCATACAACGTCTTATGAAATATTTTTCCCCTACCCATACATTAAAATAAAAAATAATAAAATAAATAAATAAACTATTTTGCCAGACCTGGTTATTTGGACATGCATGGTAAGGGGAAGTAAAAACATACAAGTGATCGAGAGCTGTATGAACGTCTGCCATAAAATATTCTTAATGTTATAATAAAAATATGACTAATGATTAATTTTATAAATATATAAGCAACATTTTCATTCATAAAGTTAGGGTAGGTTTGTGCGCACGCACGCACGCGCGCGCACACACACACACACACACACGTCATAAATATAATAAACAATAAGGAAAAAATAAAAATAAGTGAAAATATAATAAAATGTGAAAAGAGTGTGGGACAGGTGTTGAGGGTGGGCGCAGGTGCTCCAACCTTTGGAGGTCAAAGAATTCCTCAAACCTGATTTTACCGGTATCTTTACTAAAACGCATAGTTATTGTGAATTATATTATAGTTACAAATCACATAATAGGTACAGTTATAAATCAATGTAAACTTCGTCAGTAAAGGATACAAATTTAAAAAAAACTTTCTTCTCTTAAACACTCAATATGTAGCAATATATGTTATTACAAATCTCAAAACCTTTTAGCTTTAGATTCATGTTACACCTGAGGGTCAATTCAACTTATCTGTGACCTTAAAATGCCATTTTCGACAGTTTCATATCCAGAATAGTCTGGAGAAATAGGTAACTGCTACCGGATTAGGAAATGTCTTTAGAAAATTTCGTAACAGCAAGGCAATTCCGTGATTCCGCCAGAATTTTAACACTGAAATAAGGCAGGGAATTCAAGGTCTATAGTCAATATAATTATTTTGTCGCTTCCTGTTTAACAAGAAAGTTATATATTTTTTTTCCTCTCTTTCAAAATTTTTTACAACAAAATAAAAAATAATAATTATTAAAACAAATAATTGTTCTTTATATTATCATATTATTCATATCCAGTGGGTTACGCAGGAGGATGGATAGCAGGAATATATCGGTCCCGAAAATTTACGAAAACATATGATCTCCATATCCACCAACATAATGTTTGTATTTTGAGTAATATTTTTGATAATTTTCAGCAATAAAATTTAATCAAATTTTCATGCTTATCCTTAAAACTTACATCCAATTTGGCGAATATGGACATCTAGGTGATTATTTGTCTTATTCTTATAAGATCCCCCACAAAACAATTTATAAATCCCCTACTCGAAAATAAAATTCTGCGTACGCTCTTGCTCATGTGCTAATGAAATGCTTTATTTACAGGCAATGCAGCCCAAATACTATATATAAAATATTATACGTTTTAAAGTACGTCTTTATACCCCTACATATATTCCAAATAAAAAAAAAAAAAATAAGGTGTAAAAATGTAAAACTTTATTACCGTTTGGACAGACTTATAGCCTTTTCGGCCCAGTTCTTTGAAAATATCTGCAATACATGAGACTGAAAAACATTTCATATGTAATTATTTTAAATGTTATTTTGTATTTTAGGGGATTAATAATCTTAAAAAATCTGAGTTATTACAATCTGAATTGGCATTTTATTTAATTATGTTTGTGAAGCTGTTTGCTGCAATCTGGTTCCCACTTTTTTCCCTCCTTATCACTGTTAATTTTATAATTATTACTACATCATATTCAGAATTATAAAAACAATTCCACTAAAAATCTCGCGGACATTACATAAAAAAATATAAAGAATTTGGATAATAAGGACATATTCCTGAACCGAAACTAGGATTTTTACCAGGAAAAGTAAGCTTAATTTTGCCGCTCCTGCGTCTCCTTAGATAAAAGTCAACAGTTTCAGAGCATTGTTTTAGGTAAGTTATTTCGAAATAAATACCATCATTTCGTAACATTAACTCAGATTGGATTTATCCACTATAATTGCTAAACAATCAATAAACAATAGATAAAAAGATTGTCTTAACAATCAAAAAGTATCAACAAAAATCTTTTAGTTAACCTAAAAAAAAAAATTCACTTGAATTTTGCCGCCCTCAAAATTCTGCCGGCGGGACAAATGCCCTCTTTGTCCTTCCCCGCTAGTTCCGGCCTTGCGACGTCAGTAATAGGATATTTTGGGCGAGAGGACTCGAGATGTTGAAAAGGGATTTCTTAAAAATATATTGATATTTTTGTCCGATATTTCTTTAGGCACTGTCTGATACAACCAAAACTTCTTTAAGGTCTTATCTGCATATAGACTGCAATGAAGGCGTTGTATCAGATTTATTTATCTTCGATGAGAGCCTGCATCAAAATAGAAATATTTTATTTTACGAATCCAACAGACAAATTTAAAAAGTATTTAAAAGTGATACGCAATTATTAGCCGATGCTCCGAAAATAATTCCAAACTAAAATAAAAGCTAGCGGGCAGTCTGCCAACTTATGATGGCAACACGCAGATGAACAGGGCTGACAAAACATACACACTACGACATGAAGAATTGCACCTTGTAATAAATCCATCTTATGCCGATACATGAAGCCTAATTTACGCTAGAAAGATAATACAACTCAGGATGATATATCAAATTAAGGTCTAGTATCCCTATGTTATCCTCAACTTCATAGGGAGAGGGGCCTAACGAAGGGTCTATGGTTCATACTAGTTCTTCATTTGCGGTAAATACATTTGTATTCATTATTTAAATTTTATTTAATAATAGCGATAAATGAATCCATCCCGTGCATTTCTTTTTGAACAATGTGATGAGATCTTACATCAATTCAACCTTCAGGTTACAATGATTCGAAAATATGCAGATGCAGACAACAAGATAAACACAAAAACAGCTGCGATTCCTGAAGATGACATGAGTCACCCGATGAACAACTCAGACAATAGGCTCTTATAAATGATTCATGAGGTTCACCTTGTGCATGATAACTTCACGCAAGCGAAAATTCGTTTTGTAACTAAACCAATCTTACATGTAAGTAGAACATGCTTAATAGTTTTATAATTACGTTTATATTAAACTCAATATCATCCTGTACTTAAGTAATTGCAATACTTTTAATACACCTATTCAATTCACTATTAACCTTCAGATACGGGTTAGAGTCCGGCTATGGCAGAAAATTTATTATCAGTTATATCAGCTTACTATTATCACTATCAGGGAGAAAGTAATAGTTGAGGGTAGATTCTGACAACATCGCTTCCTTTTATAAAATACAAGCTAAGAAACAATACGTACTTAGTAAGTCCCTACTAAGCAGAAGACCCTTTATGCATTGTATTGCTGTTTTTGTTTTCTGATTTCGATTAATTAAATGTTTTAAATACAAAATATAGATATACATTTTATATATTGCCACAGAACCATCATAATTAACAAAAAAAAAATCCATAGCTTCTGCTTCTTTACCTGATAACATCCGAAAGCATTTCATAGCTGACAAACTTAAACCCAGGGAGTTAAAATAGAATAACATTTACCATCATGCCCACAGTTACTGTTATGGCCGTACCGTTGCACTATCAGGTTTGAGGTAATAGTTGAAAGTACCTATTGCGACTGTGAAGCTACTATCACGTGTATACGCCTTACAGTCAACTGTCGCATCTTATCTACGTTATTAGATATCGTGATTGTGCGGGAAAGCATTCTTCTCATATATTGTTGTGTTTACATTACTTCTAACTTGAAATATATTCTATCCAAAGTTTTGACGTTATTCAATTTCCGGAAGAGGAATAAATACTATATAATTTAGTTGTTTTAGTATTTATTATTAATTGCTTTAAATTTGTATTTATTTTGTTTACTACATTTAATTAATTATTGAAATTAAGTTTCTAGATTCATTGTTTTATAAATGAATTGCCTTTGTTAAAATAACTCTGGCATCAGCTGTTCTTTTAGTGCAGTGTTCAGTCAGCTGTTCTACATCTGCCATTTTTCCATAAGGATTAAGAATTAATTAAGAATTAATATACCAGTGCTTGGCTACCTTGATGATTTTGTGTTATTGGGTTAAGAAGCTATTAAAATAAATAAATTGATGAATGCTGAAAAGGCATTAAATATCGAAGAAAAAACTGCAACAATTATAGCGTTATAGATATAACAGAGGAATTCATTTAATGAAGCAAAGTTTATAATCAGAGGCGTTCAGAGAATTTTTTTGGGGGAGGGAAGAGGCTTAATAAGAAAAAGCCAAATAATCACCTAAAAGTCTATAACCGCCAAGTTGGGAATAAATTTTAAGGATAAGCATGAAAATTGGATCAATAATTATAGATAATAATAAATTTTTAATAAATAATTATAAATAATAATAAATTACCAAAAAATATTACTAAAAATACAAACTTTATTTTTTTTTGTACATTTCGGAGAAAGGAGGGGGGATATGTCTCTCAATCTCTCCCTTCCTCTGTGTATTATATAAAATAAACATTATAATCTACGATATTCATTCTATATATTTTATAACAAAATGAAAAAAAGCTTTGATTTTATTTTAATGGATGAGATATACTAATTTTATTTTCATTATAAATAAGTTATTTATAATGAATAACATACCAGTTTTCGTGCAATAAAAAACGGTTAAAAATTCAAATCGTGCACTAAGAACCCAAAAAGTGTAAAATTTTGTATTTTTGGTTTCTTAGTGCACGATTTTTTACGATTTAGAATTTTTACTGCACGGTTTTCGGTTTTTTACTGCACAAAAATCCAGTATCGATAAATAACATTTTAAAGATAAGATTACAAGTTTAAAAAAAAAAATTATTAATTTTTCATGCTTTCATAAAATTCACTAAACATTAGTAAATTTGTACTGATCTAAACTTCATAACAGTTTTAAAACAAATAATTCTAAAAATATTCTTTCCACAAATAGAATGTAGGTATTAGAATGGCTAAATAAACGGTTTGACTTGGGTTGTTACAAGAAGCTATAGCCAGTATGTGCAGTTATTAATACATTTGTTTGTTTGTGAAGATAAATTTAGAAAACTAGTTCAGCTGTAGATGGCATTCTCGTCCATCTTCTTTTTGTAACCCGAGCTGCGGTTTTATAATGGTTGCACCTGTTCTAAGGAATCCTGAAGAAGAGAAACTAGAAGGAAGAGAGTAAGTTTGTAAAGAACCGTTAGCGACGAAAGTAACGGAAGGAGGAACCGCAGTGAATTCCTCCATGGAGAAAGAAAACGGCTCCTTACAATGTCCTGCGTTATGGCCATCCTGAGGAAATAGGAGACTTCAACGATGGAAAACAAACATAAAAATAGATCTCAGCTTGTATTTATTAGTACAAGAAACAAATGTTATGCTCGTTGAAACAAAAACATACAAAAATGAGTTGTTTCAGCGCAGAAAAAAATTTTGTCACAAGACCTATGTGAGGATTCTCAGATGTCACACTTTTTGTTTTTTAATATTACGCAAAAGTGAAAATATATGTATTTAAAAAATTGTCATGCGAAAAGAGATCTCTGCTCATCTATAACGATTAGTCTATGCATATTTTGCCTTGCAATTATTTTTTTTTATTTTAAATGTGAATCAAGTATTTAATCTCGTATTTATTTAATTTGTTCCTAAATAAATCAAATTAAAGCACATAACTTTTTTTAAACATTTTTTTATTACATTATAAAGAATGATAATAATAAGTTAATAATTGGTTTGGAATTTACTCTAGTGCAATACAAATTTAACAACAGTATAATAGTAAATTTGTCGTTGTTTTATGGGTATATCCCTGGAGTGATGTTTTATTGTATATGCCAATAACCTGTATCCTGTAACCTGTATCAGAGAATTTTCAGAGGCTATGGTTTTGTCAATATAAGTCTTTGTTTTTCTCCGTGGAGCATTATTGAAATTTTTGTATAGCGTGGCTAGCTAGCTGTTGATGATCTTCAGAAATATATTTTGAATTCTTTCAAAAAGTTTTTTGTAATTAGTATTGCTGGTTAAGCTCCACAGAGATAAAGCATAAGAATATATTTTACATACAAAAAAATATCTAGTATTCATTTATAGGTAATAGTAAAGAAAGAAAAAAAAAACCTCAATTAAAGGATTACAGGTTATGAAAATTATAAGGTAATATTTAAAGGAGAATATGTTTTGTTCTCTCTTGTCATCGGATCTGCAATTAGTTTATAAGCAATTACCTATTTCAGTTATTAAAGAGTTTAATAAATATGAATGGGGAATGATTTGGATAATGAATGGATTGATTTGCAGAAATATTATTGCACGTAAGTTATATTAAAGTCTGCTGATATTGTAATGTAATACGCATTGTTATATGTATTATGCAACTCGTGGGCATTCGTATTGAAATAGCTGAAGCTTTCGAATGTTCGATGTACATGTAAAGCTTCTGAAGCTTTTGTTAAGATGGTTCTTAAAACTGATTTATAAAGAATTAATTTATTCTGGCGAGATAATCTAATTTTTTTTTTTTTTTTATACGGAAACATTTTATACATCGCTTTTCGGCTTCTTTCTAATTTTATATTATAGAAGTCATAAAACAGGTGTCAAGTGAATCAGATATCGCTGAGAAGAAGGAATCTATATTAAAGTCTTAGGATATCTAAGCCATCGAAGTACCACTATGAAAATGTAATGACAATTAACAGAATCGTGAACCATTTTTAAATCCACGACAACTGCTGAATTAAATAATTTCATTCTCATTTCTATTCTAAAAATTTTCAGAGTGAGTTATTCAGTTCAATTTGTTATTCTTAAATTTACACTGTTACTACCCGATAACAACACGAGATTCTTTCAAATAGTGCAAATAGCCAAATGAGTTTCTCGGAAAACGGCAAAGAGCTATTGAGATAAAAAAAAAAAAATCTCCTTATCGGTTCGTTATCTATTATCGTTCAAATAGAAATATCTTTTCCTTCGAGAAGTCTCTCAGTCCTATTATAGTTTACATTATTTACATTAGATCAATGCTCAGTCCAAGATAAAGGAAAAGTGTGACTGTAACTGGGTCATGAATCGGTGACCTCCTTCCGTCCGCGACCGGGTCTGTGGAAGAAATATTGAGCTCGGCGTTATATGATTTCCAAGTCGTCAACTTGTTGAAAGATACTTAAATAAATTGTTTAAAAAACAAAAATATTTATTAACTTTACAACCTTTTTTAATAACACAATAAAGCATCGTTCACATGGTGGAAGTTTTATGACGAGGTGATATTTTTACGATAGTGAGAAAGTGTCCTTGTCTACACGCTGGTGACAGTCTATTGGAAATATGGTGGATTTAGAACTGCTGATTTCATGATTATTTTAACAAAGGCAAACATAATAAATAAATTTAAAAACAAAATGAATCTAAAAACTTAATTCAATAACTAATTTAATGAAAACTACATTAATAAAAATCAAAATCAATCTAAATATAAAATTAAAGAAATTAATAATAAATACTAATAAATAGTTTTTATTCCTTTTCCAAGAATTGAATAACGTAAAAACGTTGGATAGAATCCATTTCAAATTGAGAAATAATAGAAACACAAGTGATCAAAACGTGTTCTTGTTGGGAGCTTGTTATATAATTGTAATGGAAGACACTACTAAAGTCTAAATTAGAAAATTCTTAACTTATTATCGAATATTGAAATTATAATGTGAAAAATATAACGTATTGTTCGGATGAAAGTTTAGCGGTGAAACTTGCGAAGAAAAGTGTAATAGTTTAACCAAGACATTCTCTGATAAAAAAAGCGGCCCAATAGTTAAAGGCAGCATATCTCCTCATCGTTTTGTAAACAACGGCTTAAGCGCCAAAAATTCATAATTTAGGTTTCAATATATTAAGGGACGTAAACAGCATCACTATCGATTACTCGCAAGACATCGAGAAAAAAAAATTTGAAATGGTCTAAAAATCTGCTATTAATGGCGTAAGCATTAAATACAGTTGTAATATTGGCTTTGACCTGGGCTAGAAGCCTTAAAAATATATTATAATTATAAAGGTTTTGCCACCTTAATAAACTCCTACGGTATACAATAAAGAATAATTTTTTTTTTAGAAATATACAGTTATTTGGGGAAAAATCGTTTCATATGTTTCTTTTAAAGTTTGCTAAATTGTTCTTACCCCTTTTTCAAAAACCTACATCGAAATGTTCATGGTGCAGTACTCAAGAATGCGAAATAAATCATTTGAGAAATCTATCGTGTAAATATAAAGTTTCTGACAGGGGCGTAACTTGACATTTAGGGACCCATGGATAAATAATGAAACATATTTTTCTGGAGCCTCCCTATCCCCTCCACGCTTTATAAATTTGTTCCCAATAAAATAGTAAGATGTTCGGCTTGTACATTCTATTCTCTATAAACTAAAACAGCCATTTATCCAAAGAACATATTTTATACTGATGACTATACAGTCGATATAACTATGTCTTAGTACAGTTAAAATATAAAATTGAAATAAGCATTTTATATGGAAAATACCAGAAGAACAATCTTAGGTCATAGAAATTATAAGAATAATGAAAGAAACATAAATCAAATAGTGATTTTATATAACTCCTTTAATTCTATAAATTTATAGAGGCAATGTAAACATGTGTTGACTATAATTAATTGATTGCACGAAATTGCATAACAGTCTATTTTACTTCTGACAAAGCCAGAATGTAATGTAGACCTTATTAGACTACTTAAATAACTTTTTCCTAGATTTTTTTTCTATGAAAAAATATGGATGAGCTTAGAAAAAGCCAATTTCTTTAGCTGGTTCATTTTCAATTGAAGCCAAACCTGATAGTCAATCCTCACTCATCATATAAATTTTAATTATTTATAATATAATTTATAAAAAATTATCTAAGTTAGCTTTTTTTATCTGAAAATTCAGTAGGAAAACATTACGATAACGAATCTGAATGAAATTTTACGACTTCATTCTCTGCCCACAGACTTGGACCCCCCGTTACCCTGGTTGCCTCCGGCTAGTTACGTGCCTCGTTTCTGAATTCATATAATTTCTTCGTTTATCTGAATATTTGAAGCCTGGCTATGTAAAAAGATCTAAACGCCTTTAGGAAAATTTGTCAGAATTCAAGTTTCAACTTGAATAATAATGAAGAAATAAAAACTTAATTAAAAAATAAAAATACCGGTTTAATACAATAAAAACTGTAAATGTAAAAACGGTCTATGTGGCTGAGAAGGATATGTGACTGACGTAAGTATTCAATACTTCATATGTGCAAAAAAACAAAACAATAAATGCGTTGCTTGAATGCGATAGGATTGTCTGTATTGAATAGCTTTATTTCCACGGCGTTTACTACAAAAAAAATGCTATTTTAGTTTGTCACGTTTCTGGGGACATATAGAAGTAGCTTTTCTATATTCGCATAGCGGAATCCAGTACTAGCTGAAGTCACCCCACTTTCGTATTAAATTGGAAGTTTAGAGAAAATGTCAAGTAAGTGTTGAAGCAACCTGAAACGACGAGCAGTTTTTAGTCGTTTAAGTCTTCAACTATAAATTTTTAAAAAAATAAGCTATATTTTGAACGTAAGAGATACAGAATGTTGAAATTATTCAAAATGAGCAGTTCAAGGACACTTCTGTTTAAATATAGGTAAAATTTTCTAAAATAAGAATGATATAAATAAAACAATGGCTGATTTCTTCATTAAAAAAATATTTAAATAACATGATAAAGAATAATAATACAAAATCAAACAACGAACTCCGAAATAAGACGTAGAGGAACGCGGTAGCAAATCCTCACTCCCCAAACATCCTAGAAATAGTCGAGGTCAAAAAACACGGATAAAATAGAACTCCTATACTCAATACTTCAATACTAGCTCCAAACCTATATATATATATATATATATATATATATATATATATATATATATATATATATATGGAAAATATATTCATGAATGTAAATATGCAAATGCATAATATAAAAAAAACGGAAAGGCTATTAGGTAACAGCAATATTCCAAAAAAAGCATACTCTAAAGATTTAAATAGGAATATTCTTATTAATTAATTTTGGAATTGTAATTGTATTGAAATGCAATATAAATTTATGCCAAACCTGAGCAAAAAAATATGGAGGCACTGCAGGAAATGTAAATTAACAAAAATATCAATAAAACTGCTAATTTAAAAAAGATGCAAAGCATTCAGATACAAATTACGCAAATAAAATAAATAATTATATATATATATATATATATATATATATATATATATATATATATATATATATATATATATTCTAAATACGTTCAAGTATGTATGATTTTTGTTATAATTATTTATTTAATCAGTTTCTGAGTAGATTATTGCCGGAAAATTCCAACATGGAGGCCTAAGCTTCTAAAATACCAGTTAACGACTGACCAGTCAACGCACTACGAGAATTAGACGTCTATTAGTACAAAAAATGAAGCTAGGTACATTCACTTTAAAATAGTTTATCAGAAGTCATCTTGGTAGGAATAGCAGTTTCCATGATACTTGCCAAAAGTCACAAAATGATTTCTAGTTTCTAAAAAAAAAAAAATACTGTTTTCTGAAAGTCTGTATATCGGATACTTTAAATAAATAAATTTACTCTTCTTTAAAACAGATATTACTGATGTTTTTTGTGCAGTAGATAGTTTTTAAGATCATTGAATATTGAATGAAAAATTAACTAAAATTTTAGAGGTTTTCTTGATTAATATGAATTTCCAGTCGTCTGCCGATGTCGCAAATTTAGATTTATAATGTCGATCCATACCCAAACCAAATATCAAAAAATCAGAACTACAAAACCTTTTCGTTTATTTGCTCTTTTTTTTGCTTATTTAATTAATTACTTAGTAATTATTTAGTTAATTACTGCTACTTGAGAACTAAGGCTTTATATTTATAATTTTGTAAAGATATATTAAAAATTATTGTTTGATATATTTAGGTTTAGATTTATCTTTAGGTTTACTTTATATATATTGTCTATGCTTATGTTTGCTGAATATTTAATATTGCCCATGCCCACTGCATAATTAATGGAAGTTAGGAAGATAGGGGCGAACTAGGGGGAGGATGGCATTAATTTATTTCACTAACTGGCTGCGAGGGTTGATGGAGGGCAGTTCTATGGGGGCTACCTCTCTTCGGATTTCGACGAAATGGCTCTTCTAGAGAACATGCGAGAATCAAATTTATAGCACCGATTATTAGTAATGGAAGCAAAAACCTCAAACGTTCCGGGAATGCTTCCTCATTATCAAAAAAATTGTAGCTTAAATAGAACATCCATCATTCGACTATTTATCAGAATTACAGCTAATTAAAACCGAAAAAATGCAGATAAAAAAACCGTAGAAAGTTACGATCATTAATAATAATTCAAATCTTAAAAAATGATATATACGAATTCAATTTGCTTAAATTCATTCTTAGAATAATAAATTATTTATTATAATTTATAATACTAAGGTGAATAGTATCTTAGTGAGTAAGGTACTGGACTCCTTACTCTCGGGCAACAGATAATCAGATAACTGACAAAAAGAAAAATCCTACAATAGTCCAGGCCTTGGAAAGTTTGGGAGAAGTTATAAAAATTTGCTCATTTATGTTTTCTGAGTTGTGATTACGAATTTAACGCGAGAAAAAAAAAAATTATAATAATATTTTTTCTTATTTTCTCGCATAACATGAAAGCCATGTATGCTTTAAGCAATTTAAATCTACAATAAATTAAACAAGAATAATTTATTCGATTAATTTATGATTTTTTTTTTGTATAATTCCGGGAAAAATTCAAGGCAACAAAGTTAAAATTCGTTATCGGCACCCATGAATGAATGAAATGAAATACCCAGCAAACATGAATGAGAAAATTTATAGAACATCAAAACTTTCCACACCTTTCTGGTCTCCATTTTACTGGACCCCATTAGACCTAGAGCTGATGCTCCTAAACGATGCCCGTAGCGATAAAAAAATTATGTATTATAAAAATTAGGCGAGCACAAAATGAAGGGAATTTACTCTTGATTACTTTAGGATAGATTGCTGCTCCTTAAAAAAAGCATAGTCTTCATGCTATGTAAGAAAAACCGGAAAAAAAAATCTGAGCGTTTTTGCATCTTTTTTTTCCGGGAAAAATGAGGTAACAAAGTTTTCATTTTTAATCAGCATCCCAAAAAACAGAAATGAGGAAATTTTCAGAACTTCTCCAAAACCCTTTTCTGGTCCCCAATTGACTGGACTACTCTGCTTAAATGTGTGATAGTTACAATGTTTTACCTTTAACCAGCTTATATACATATATATATATATATATATATATATATATATATATATATATATATATATATATATATATATATTTAAAATATATATTACCAAAATTATACTTTAAACAAACAAATTTACAGCAGATACTTTCAACAACCTATGAAATCAGTTTTAATTGAATCCGGAGTTACGACAAACTTCAATGTTAAATAACATGTTTTACGACCGAGCCAGTGTCGAACGCAGGGGAGGGGATCAGCAGAAGATATCCTCTCTCCCGAAATATTAAAAAAAATATAATTTTCATAACCACCAACATAAGATTTGTATTTAGAGTAATATTTTTGGTAATTTTCAACAATAGTTTTTGATCTAATTTTCATACTTATCCTTAAGAATTAAACCTTATTCTTATTAAATCCTATTCCTCCCCACGAAAAAAAATTTAAATCCCGTCCCGAAAAACATTTTAAGTAACGCCCCTAGACCGAGTGCCTCATATATGTTTCATTAGTCACAAACTAAGCTAAGGGTAAGCGAGTAATGCAATCTTAGTATTCTTAATTAAGAAGTCTGTATAATAACTGAAATTGAGTGAAGAAATTAATTTCGCTGTGCCTATTACATATCGTCGGTGCAATGCCAAAGAACTTGAATTAAGGTTGCAGGAGTAAGCTAGCATAATTTTTTAATTAAATCGGTCGTATTTTGTATCCTTAATTAGTGACGTCTCATATGCAGGTATTTTAGGCATTGCGATGGGAATAGGAAACCACACGTTAAACATCGAAATAACCCCAAAATGGCAAAATTTGCAGATAGCACTTCGGCCTTGCAACGGCAAAATATTTTACAATAATAGCAACAAGGGCTAAAACGTAAAGGAAAGATCTTTTACAACCTGACAAGAACTAGGAAATGGAGACGCGTGGATTCGGTTCCCACTTTTCCATAACAATACGGACTGCGGAGTCACTTGGACTATTATTAGCAATTCAATTGTGAGCTTCTCACCAGCGCTCTACTGCATCCTGGATTTACAACAATAGGTTTACATCCTTGGCCAGTCCAACCTGAAAATTTCTAATGTGGTTATAAATATAGAGTTAACATGTTTTATGTCTGGGTATCGTTCATTCCTGGCACACTAATATAATACGTAGCAACATTATATAACATAACAATTTCTTGGAGCACAGATTATACTATTGATCAAGGTTCATATGCAGGTCAGCCCGCGGCGGGAAATATCAAGCGACATTTTTTATAGGCAAAATAAAATGTATTCGTTTCTGGTTTTTGATTGGCATTGATTCAGTCAATAAAATGAGTTCAAGTTATGATATCGATGTCGTTTTTTGAAAAAGGCTTAGGCGCCAAAAATTCGAAATTTAGATTTCAATTTATGGCTGGAATTCAATTGATGGGACATAAACACCACTTCTATCTACACCACTACCATATCTACACGATATATATATAAAAAAAAAAATTGAAAATATTCTATAAATCGAATATTGATGACGTAAACACCAAATACTGACGACACTCAGTCGTCACCCGGGCCTTGAAAAGTGCTAAAAGCCTTAAAAATATATTCTAATTATAAAAGTTTATAATCTGAGTAAACTATAATACTACTGCGCACAATAAATAATATTTTTTTTTTAAATATATTGTAATTTGGGTAAAAAATACGTTTCCTATAAAGTTTGCTAAATGGCGCTTACATCGTTTTTCAAAAAAACGACGTCGAATTGATGATATGAATGTATTACATATTATAATTTAATATGAAATATATTACTTAAAATACTGTTGACTTATAGACGAGAGGGAGGAAGGGCGAAAGGGACGGAAAATTAAGGATAAAATCCTAATTCCAACCAGAGCTGGATAAAGATATTAAAACGTTTATGAGATCATAACCACTGTAAAATAAGAAAACATTGTACTGACGTGTTTCATTACACAAAAATTACACTTTAATCCAATAAAAATTTGTTAAAATGTTTGTCCATCACTAACGCATGGATGTGGTTTTAAAGTGTCAACCAAAATATGATGTTAAGGAAAAGTCAGAAAAAATATAGTAACAACCATCAATTAAAAGTTTATTAGCCATGAATTCAAAGAAGAATAGCTACCGGAATCACTTTTTAAGTTTCAAAAAGTACCTAGAAAAACCAATGGATCAGAAACAAACAATGAAAATTTCCTTGATTGTCCACTACCAGTACATTTATTTTATGTAGCTACAATACTTATCAAACAGTAACATCAAGAGATCCAAATATTGATATTGAAAGTCGATATAATAATACGGAAAAATAAAAAGAATTTCAACAACAAATACAAGGATCGACTTCCTCAATACTATCGAATTTTAATGGATCGATATTTATATTCCTAGTAATTTGAATATAAATGAATAAGTCATTCGCTAAGATACCGAAATAGTGCTAGTTCTATTGGCAGAGTTCTGTTTTCTCAAGTCGTATAACCAGTTATTTAAAAATAGATTAGTATAATACACTTAAATACTTAGAATATCAGAAACAGGTTCATTTTTTCGAATAAATGTTTAATAAAAATATCTGAACAACACGACTTCCTAGTACGACTATGACGTTCAAGTGAAGTATCTCTTCCGATTTGCCAACTTTTACCGAAATCTAGTATTTTATTTATGCTGATGTAAAATTCTTATTTCATTTGAGATGTTCTGCATTACATTTTGATATAATTATTGACGAAAGTCTAATATGACCTTAAAGTAAAGTACCACTTTCGGCTTTCCAATTTTAACCAAAATAAAGTGTTTTATTTGTATTAATATGCAGGTCTTATGTATCGAATTTGAAAAGCTTTGCATTATATTTTGATATAATTTTTTATGAAAATCTATTATGACCTTCAAGTAAACTACCACTTCTGGTGATCATATAGCGATCAAAAGGCAGGTTTGATATTTACCTTTACTGCGTACAAGGAAGTAATAAAGGGAATTTGAAATTGAAATTGTTACGCAAGATAAGAAGATAGTGTGGAATGATTGGAGGAAATTGGAGCGGTATTGTACCCAGAGCCCAGATTTCTCTGCCGCTCGATAAACTCTTCCTCGGCTACGAGAAAGTGTGCATAACCCACTTGCCATCTCTTCCGTCACACTCTGAATTACACTCTTAAATCGATTAGTTACAACCGATATTGATATCGATACAATTATATACTAGGATGCAATCAATTATATTTCAGTTCCTGTATGTTAGCCTCCATATTATTTCTGATTACGGAAAGTCTACTACTGCAATTAGTAATGTGACGAATCGGCATGACAATATGGAATATGCGTTTCTTAAATCGATTATACAAAATAAGATTGTGTGTGTGGTTCCAATTTATATAAATGTTCAGCAAGTGTCGCAGGCACTGCCATCGTGTATACTGTTTGAAAGTTACCGTCATGAGAGAATTTACTGTCTTGCCAGTACTGTCGTACTACCAGGCTACAGCGACAAATGCTGTCATGTCTAACTATCATATGTATAAGTCCTGAAATTTGCACTTTGTTCATCTTGTCAACTTTAATGGTGATTCTGTGGGGAAAAATTGTTCTCGTATATTGTTGTTTCGATAATTTAAGAATTTTAAATTGATTTTATAGATCGTTTTGACGTTTTTCAATTCTTGCAGGCGGAATAAAAACTACATAATTTAGTGTTTTTAACATTCATTATTAATTTTTTTTGTTCGATTTTATTTTTATTAATTTAGTTAACATTAAATATGTTAATGAAATTGATTCAATTTTTTCTTTTAAATATCATGACATCATCTGTTCTTTTAGTGTTGTGTCCAGTCGGCCGTTCTTTGACATTTTTAAAACAGTCACCAGATTTACTGTCAGCCTGTAGACAAGGTTTAGTGATGTGAATATCAAAAAAAATTATCGATAGTTTTTGAATAAATTGAAATAGTAGTTCGATATACAAAAAAAAACTTCGATATTTCGATACATCGGACTTGGATATTTTTTAAAGGATCATTTAAAGAGACACGCATAATGGTATTTCTGTGCCGTTTTAATAAATATATTGTTTTTATTAGGTTCATTAACAACAGGATTGAAATATTAAGAAACAGATTATTTCGTAATCTCTTCCTGATTCGTTTAGATTTTTTTTTAATTTAATTTAAAAAATTAACGATATTTCGAAATATCGATATTTCTAAGTCGATAGAATTAAATTATTGTTTTCATAAATCGATATTTCACTGACGATATAATTAAGATATTGTTTTTATTAAGTCCATTTGCAGCAGACTTTAAATATAAGGATAATAATAATAAGAAACACATTATTTCCTATCCTCCTTCCAATTTGTTTAAATTATGAAAGAATTAACGATATTTCTCTACCATTATATACGATATCATTAAGATATTATTGTTATAATACCGATATTACTCTGCCGTTATTGTTTTTATTATTTTTATTAACAGCAGGATATAAATAATAAGAAGCAGGTTATCTTCTAATCTCCTTCCGATTCGTTTAGTTTTTTCTTTTATAATTTGAAAAAAAAAAAAAGAATTAACGATATTTTTTTGCTTATATAATTAAGATATTGGTTTTATTAAGTTCATTTCTCGCAAGATTTAAATATCAAGAAACAGTTTATCTCCTCGATTATAACTCCAGTTCGTAAGGATTATTTTATAAGTTTATGAAAATGTTAACTCAAGATATCTTTAACCGATGTCGATATTTTGCTTCCGACATCCCATCCTTAAAACACAGCAACTATAAATAGTAACACGTACACACAATACCACAAGTTTTTATGGCTCTTTGTTTTTCGAACCCGTCGTCCTTATACAATTTTTTTATTTTTTTTTTATCGGTTTTCGATACTAAAATTTTAATATTTACTGATATTATGATAAATCGAAAAAAAAAACCATATATATACAGGGCAAAAATGTCGATATATTTTTAACAAATATCGGTATCTCGAACATCCTTAACAAGGATTCTGCCAAGTTGCCACACTATTTCATAATAAATAAAAATACCCAAGACGAATATTTCTACGATTACAATATTTCTTTTTAAGATTACAATAGATATAATAGGAAATAATAAGAGCTCCATAATATAAACCGATGTTATTGTGAAGGAGGGCAACAAAGGGCTAGAGGAACCTGGAGGATAATAGGTACTTGGCCGGGTGCCGCTGGGGCGGTAAGTATCGATAAGTGATTTATCGAGTCAAAGCCGATATCGATTCCCATCCCATCCTATCTCAATACCTTTATTATTAGATTAATAGGCAGTTGTATATTGGAATAATAATTTGATTATAAATCTAAATGAATAAATCTAACAGAGCTATAAATTAAAAAAAAACTGCTAATTATTACATAATGGTTTATTATTTACGAATATTTATGTATCCAAAAAATCTGATGTACACTACATACCTTACCGCTTTGGATGAAATTCCAATATAAAAATTCTTTACTTGTATTAAACCTGCTATTTTTATTTAATTTTTTTTTGTTCATGCTTAATTTTGTAGACAATTAAATCATCTTGCAAATAGGCATCTGGAATTTTCCTGAAGATGTATAGTTCTCCGAATACCAAAAAACTAAACGAAGATAAACGTGTTTACATAGGAACAAGAGCATAATACTTTTAAAAGCATATGTACAAAGTTCAATACTTTGCATCTTTGCTGATATTCCCAAACATGCATACTTTTTGATTTATACGCAAAGCAAATTTTGTTTTCATGCTTTTTTCCCTCGAGAATGTAATATATATATATATATATATATATATATATATATATATATATATATATATATCTGACTTTAGACAAGTTTCATCAAAATAGTTAGGGCAGTTTTAGCGCCACATCTTATAGAAAAAAAGATTTGTCGGCTATTGTACAACTCCTTTTGCGCGCAGGGTGCCCGATTTACACGGGCAGCGGAGGCTAAAACTCTACACAACAAATAAAAAATAAAAACAACCAACAAAATCGGCCCAGCCGTTCATGAGAGAACCGTGGCCCAGACAGACCACTTTTAACTGATCACTCATTTAGCAAAAAGAGCGAGAAAGTTGAAACAGTTTGAGAGCTGACTTGGATTAAGAGTCGAATATTTTATTGGATAACTGAAAAATAATTAGGACAAAAAAAAAGAAGCATGTATTAAATTAATAATCATGATTTCATTGTACCTAGGAAATATTGTTCACTATAAATATTTGATTAATTTGTCGAATTCTTTTTGAAAGCAAAAGTGCAGATTTTTTAAAAATTAAAATTTATAACAAATAAAAAAAGTCGGAAGCTCAAAAGGCTTTTGAAACAAATCATTTCAAACGCTGTTACAAATAAAGAAAAACCTCGTCGATAATTTAAAAACAAATAAGGAAATAACATTGAAAATTAAACAAGATAAAAGCCTGAAGAACAAGAACATGGAACTCATCCAATTGGGACTTTTTCTTCATTTTAAAAGCTGATAGCAGACTATTAAAATAAATAAAAGGGGGTGAAGTTAGGCCTGGGGACAAAAAGTCTAGTAGACACCGAAATTGGCTGTTCAGAAAAATAAAGAAAAATAAAAAGGTAATTGACATAAAAAAAAAAATAAATAGAAAGAATGAAACGATTCTAAAAAAAAATGACACATGTACCATATAAATGACAATTATTTTGATAAACTAGCACTACGAAAAGTTTTACATGGACCGTTGTTCAGTGTCGAAGCCTTCAGTTTGACTAAATACCTGTTAATTGACGTAATATACTGCCTTCAATAATAACTAATAAAGCCATGCCGTTGAAATACATTACTATGATCAAAGAACTTATTCAACTGCATTAACAGAGAAAATATATTCAGCTTTTGTGTTTCGTTGGGTATTCTGCTCACCTGGTTGGTAGGCAATATTGTGCTGACCTAGTTACCTGGCAATTAGTTACCTTCAAAGGATGCACTGATAAAATAGAATCGCAGAGTAAATCAAATTTTCTGTTCGGTGTACGGGATGCATGTATGATATATATTGATATAATGTATGATTAATAAAAAAGAAGGGTGCGGTACTTCCACTTTGGTTGTGACCGGATCACTGACCCTAAGCTATGCGAGATGATGGACCCGATGAGTCTACTCAGATTTGCAAAGGCTACTGGCCTGTTTTAAACGGTTTAGGCCAGTGCACAATAGGCCTTAATAAATAGGCCGCGATTCATTTATACTGGTAAAAAAAAAAAGATTAATAAAAAGTTATTCATTTTTTTTTCATTATAATAGGAAAAACATATAAGAAATAAATATTTTCTTTTTTAGTAATAAAGAGATTAAAATCACTTATGAAAAATTAAAAGGACGTAAAATGTCAATATAATACCATTAAGAGCACGTGCTGACATTTAAAAAAAAAAATGTATAAGAATATTGAAATACGGAATTCTATGCAGAATTATTATTGGTAATTGAATCCACACTAATACAAAAACTAATCTGTCCTTCATCCTATCATATTTCTTCAATGACAAATCGGACAAAGAGGATTACGTTGGTTCAAAGCCCCACTACCTGCGCAGGTACAAGACATTATTACAGGTACACACGACAAGACATTAGATTCAGGTAACAACGCACAGGCGACTTTCAACAGCAGCTCACTTTATATGACCAATGTGAGTCAGAAATTGTACCCACTCAAGGATTATGACTCTTATGTATATTTTGTAACCTTCCACTGATGACTCACCTACGGACATGACGAAACTACAAATTCTTACATTCAATTTAATAAAAATTATCACTGATTATTAGCGATATAAAAGTATGTAATAAAATAACTTCCGGGCGTAGGAGTGATGACCCTACCCAGTGTACCTAAATTGAGAATCGCGGTGTGGTCTTCCATGTATGAATACCACACCGCGCGGCCAAGGATCTCCAGGGTCTACAGTGCCAACGGAAATAAAATAATATAAGTACATACGTAAACATGTGTGGGTTAACTAAAAAGATAAACGTTACAGTGTGATTCCAACATTCCAAATACAAAACCTCAAATAGCAGTTAGTAACCGTTTGGTAGGTTAGTAAGGTTTACTACCCTTCACCAATTAGGCATTATGACCGAAAGGACCGAAAAAGACAAAATCACATAAATGCAAACCAAATACAGTACATTTCACATCAACAGTACAAAAAAAATAAATAAAAAACCATCAACTAGGGACCGTACACCACTCCAAAAAGGTTCAACAGATACTGAAGGACACGTGAGATAAAACATAAAAACAGCTCAGGCAGGTTAGAGTTTTTTAATTAGTAAATTTGTTTGATATTTTTTTCGTCTTTTTTAAATTTTCGTTTTACGTATACTTTAAGTTTTTTGAATTAACATTGTAATATACTAATATAATAGTATAATAATATTGATTTAGAACATTTATAAATCAATATAAATTTTATTTTGATGATTTTATACATATTTTCTAATTATTTTCTTTATTAAATGCTAATTATGATTAAGTAAAAACGGATTTTCGCCAGTCACTTTAGAAGCGATAAATAATCCTATTAATAATCCAAAATAATTACAATCGATAAATATGATAATAGAAACAGAGACGACATAGATTGAAGACGGAAAATTCCTGACCTAGCCCAAGGACGTCTAATAACAACGCAGGCTTTGTTTTAGAACGTAGAACATAATATATTATATCTGTCTGATCTCTTATATCAAATGCATTTAATTGAACTGCATTTTACTTAGCTTATAATATTTATTGTATAAATAATTTACTAATTAATATTTAAGGAACATTTAGATATTTGATGTGTTTACAATAATAAAAACTATATTTTTTAAATTTAAATTTACCGAAAATGACTATTAAGGACTTTAAAATAAATAAATATGTATTTATAAACGTCGACAATTGGTAGTACTCTCAATACAACGTAATTGTATTATTAATATACTTGAAGATTATGTCATGGCATTTATCAGGAGAGTTTACCACTTATGGGCAAATTATCTAAATAACGGATGTGATAAAGGTAGTAAGTGTAACATGTAATTGTCTAAATTAAATAAAAGTACATTAAAAATTAGTTTTGAATTTTTAAATATGCTGTTGTTACAGTTGAACTTAGTTCGTTAAGTGAAGAGATGGCTGTAAATCATTTAAATCTTTATCAGTTGACAGCCGCATGATGGCATAGAAGGATCAATCTAATTAGGGATTGATAAATTATTTGCCACTTCTATAAATTTGTTTATTGAAAATTAGTTTCGAATGTTATACATTCATCCTCAGTTCTAAAAACACAAAAAAATTCAAAAATAAGCAACTCAAAATACTATAATTTATAATATATATATACATATATATATATATATATATATATATATATATATATATATATATATATATATATATATATATATATATATCAATTTTATCTCTCAAAGCACCTAAAAACACTGTTTTTCAACATAACACATTTATTGGATGAACTAAACAGCATAATATAACTACTTGTGAGTTCTAACTTGAATAATAAAAATAATAATAATAAAAAAAACTTGAATAATTTATCACTACGTATGCTTTACCCATTATATTTCACTCGCAGCATATATCAGTACGTCAGAGGCAAACTGCCTTAAGTTCAATTTTCCTTATTGTGATTTTGATATCGTGATTGGATTTTTCAGGCCATATTTTGTTACTAACGACAGTTTACTTCTGACGTATTGTCCGGAAATTAATGCAGATTTATGGTTTTAAAAAAAAATAAATGATACGGAACTATTTTTATGAATCGAAATACGCTCCATTACTCTCGGTACATTTCTGCCAACGTGTTGGTAGCTTTTCCATTTCCTCTGAACATAATGTTGAATCGTTATTATTAACAAATTCCGAAAATGCATTTTTTAACAAATTTTGACCAATTTTTACCTTTGAAAAATCGACCAAAAAAAAAAAAATTAGTACGTAGGCGAGAGATCTGGAGAATAGGATGGGTGAGGCAATGTCTTGTTTCGGCAAACACTCACTTTTCCATTGTCCTAGACTTCATTGATATTTCTGGCCGTTTGGGCCCCGTTCAGACCGAATTTAAACTCGCAAAACTAAATTATGCGAAAATCGCGCTTTGAGATTTTAGTAATGACGTAATTATTTCCAACTAGTGAAATGCTACAGAAGATAAAACACATTTTTGTTTGGAAGAGGATTTATAAGTGTAGATACCATACAAATGAATAATTCCTCAAACGTTAACAGTTTGTTATAGAGAGGGTTAATATGAAGAAAACATCAAACCCTGCATTATTTTCCGGGCAACCCAATACAAAAATATTAGTTAAAATTATGAACCAATGTTGCTAAAATTTTTTGGTTGCAGTATAAAATGTTTTCGTTGTTATAAACTAATTTTTATAATAGCATACTATCTATAGTAGATGACCATAATTAATGGCTTATTGCATCAGGAAAATGTAATGTGCAAAATGATTTTAATTTTGAAACATCAATAAGTTTCTAATAACTTTCTAGAATTTTAAATTAAACCTTTTGTACTATCTTTTTTCAGAGCGCTTGACCATTTTTCCAAAAAAAAAAAAAAATTACAAAATGCACTCGAGGTAAAATTTTTATTTCTCCAGTTTATTGATTTAAAGCCAAAAAGCTTCTTCCAACAAGGGATAAAAATCCTTGTTGGGTATTAGAAGAAATTTATTAAAGCTAACGGAAGTATCTTTGAAAAAAATAATATTGTTACATTTTCTTTTTCTTTCATTTTCCTCATGCACTATAATGTAAGATAAATGTTCCAGTTGTGGACACTTGAATAATTAGATAGTGAAAATAAGGTATCTAGCCTTCAAACTTAGAGTAAATATATCTGATACCATCTACTAGTGTCTAAAGTATTTATATAAATATAAGTTTTTATCTTGTGAAGTTACATCTTATAATTTGACGCAATCTTTCTTATTTTTCTCTTCATCGTTCACTAATGAGACCTTAAGGCATTGTAAAATAAGAAAAAAAAGCATTAATGTGTTTCAAGTAATACATAATTATTTTTAATCCAAGAAGAAGTTGTTAAAACAATTGTCTACAACTGCTCCAATGAGGTGATTTCCAAGTGTCCACTATAGGTGTAAATTTGAAGTTTAGGAAAAGTAAGAAAAAATATAAGAAGAACTATCAATTAAAATTTTATTTGTTAAAAAATTTAAAGAAGAATAGCAGTATCAAGTACAGGTTACATTTTAAATTTCAAAAGTATCTAGAAACCATTAGGTCAGAAAAAAACAATGAAACTTTCCACTATGTCCACTACCGGTTAATTTACCTTGTAGTAACTGACAATAAGATAATATGTTTCAACCCAATATTTTTCTCTTCAAGTATTTTCTCGTATTGTATTTTTATCTATGTAAAGATATGGGTGAATCCGGCAAAGCAATGCTCATAAAAAGATTCAACGTGGCGTTGTTATCAGAAGTCCTTGGGCTAGGTCAGGTGTTCTATGTTAGTTTCATCAAATGGAAGAGAGAGGGGAGAGAGAAAGAATATGATTTATTACAGTTAGGGATAAATGAAATTTTATTATTATTGCTAAACCCTCAAGTAGGAGCGTGATTTTTGTAACATATTTAGGCCGAAATAAAATGAAAACTATTCTTAATTATATCTCTTCAATTTTTGACAAATTATTTGTTTTTTAGGTATAAAATAACTCATAAACAGTGAAACAAACTACTAAAATGTATTCAAAATGTTTTTATAAATTTAAATTAAGATCTTCCACCCATTTTAGCCAGGATCAATACTACATATAATGATATAGTTTGGCATTAATAAAAAGAAATAACGAAATAAACCCATTAGTTTGGCAATAAAACATAGTTTGAACTGAAAAAGTAAAATACAAAATAAAAAATCTTGTTAGGATATAAATCAAAGATTTCACAGAGGTAGCTTTGAGTTTCTGAAATACCGGTAACCAAGTGTTGGGGATTCCATTATAGGACTGACAGGAGAAATTTGAATTATTTTTACAACGAGACTTTAAAAATTTTATATAAATTTAATAAAATTAAAGACTAGACCCTAGATGAAAAGCTGAGTATGCCCGAAAGCAGACGGATGAGACCGAGCCTCCTCCCCCCTCGCTCTCAACCTATTCTCCACAATACGCTCTGTAATAATATAAAAGTAGAAATCATTAACTTAATAATTTCTACTTTTATATTATTTAATGGAAACTAGATGTTTCCATAGAAATTAAATGGAAACTTTTAAAATCTATTTTCAGTTTGACAAACTAAAAATGTATAATTCACAGAAGTCATTGCAATTGTTTAAAAAACCTATTTTACTGTGCTTTTGCTTACAACGGACAAACATCTCTTAAGAAGAAGTGAAGAAGTTCATTCTGCTGAGAATATTTCAAGGAGTCTTTATGTGAAATCTTTAAAATTATTTTTAAAAATGGATTATTACTATAGAGTGGTAAGAGAATACTGTGTGATGCGCGCACCGCACCAGTTTTTTTGTTTTTATTCATGCTCTCCTCATTATGATTGTAAAGGCTTCTCATTAAACGGACAGACAATAGTTAACATTGTTAACCGGGACTGGTTTAGTAGTCTTTAGGTCAACAATTACTGATAATCGTTGTATATTTTACTTTGTGCAATAAGGCATTATAATTCTGTTGTTGATGTTGATTTCGCGACCTAAGGATGAGAGATGGCTGGAACCACCGCTCGAAGGACACGGCAGGAGAGAATGGACGAGGTGTGGGAGAGACCTTTGTTCTTGAGGTCAACTCCGGAAAGGTCACTGGTCGGAATCGATAGAGGTGTCTCGGACCTCTTGTTGGGGGCAGCCGTCCCGAAGTACAGGAGTACGGCCCTCCGCGGTTGCAGTTGGTAACGGCTTCGAAGCTGGGTATTGATCGTGTTGTAGTGTGATAATACGCGGAAGGGAGGGCGACAGAGCCGTCTTCTTGGAAGTTACGGCAACTTCTCATTTAGAAAACGTAAATAAAACAAATGTATTGAGATAGGATAAGAAAATTCTTTTGATATGTATTATATGTAAAGAAAATCACTTCTTTTCACGTTTTCATAATTCAATGGGAGTATCCATTTTGACCATCCCTGAATCCATTTTGATTAGTTTCGTCGTGAGGTCTGTACCTACGTTCGTTCGTCCTTATCTCGCATAACTTAAAAACGATTAGCCGTAGAAAGTTAAACAAATTTATTTAGGAATATTGTAAAATCTAAATAGTTGTGAACATCCCTTATTGGTCTCTACAGGCGTAAACGTCATTTAGCAAACTTTATAGGTAACAAATGAAACTTTTTCCCCAAATAACAATATACTTTTTAAAAAGTTTAATCGGTATTGTGTTCAATAGGAGTTAATTAAGGTGGCAAAATCTTTATTATTACAATATATTTTTTAGGCTTATAGCATTGGTCAAGGCCCTTGTGACGACTGAGAGTCGTCAGACTTTGGTGCTTGCGTCATCAATATTAGTTTTTAGACAATTTCCAAAACTTTTTCGACATATCGTGATCGGGAATCGATAGAGGTGGTATTAGGTCCCACAATGAATTGAAATCTAAATTTCGAATTTTTAGCATTTAAACCTTTTTCAAAAAAACACTTCGATATTGTCTCATTAGAGAAAAAAAAATTGAATCATGCATTGTTAATAAATATACTTGTTCCTATATATTTGTCTTAACAAGATACCAAGAAAGAAAAAGAGATAAATGTTATCAGGAAGAGGAAACAATTTAATACTTCATTTTTATCAATGAATTTCTTAAACCATTGCAATTATTTTTTTCTTTTCACTTCGATTTATTTAAATAATAAATTAATAAACGCCGTCTGAAATTGATTAAAAAAAACAATGTTAAGAATAGGAATGTTAAAAAAATCTTATTTGGCTTTAATATTATTTATTTCATGAATTAACCTTATTGCATAACGTTTTAACTTTTTTACGATAAATTTTTTTTTTTTATAAAAACGTGAAACTTTATTAGTGCTTAGACAAATTGGTTGTCCTTTTGACCCTGTTCCTTGAGCATGCCTGCAACCAAAGTAACTGAACAACATTTTAAAAGTTATTTTTTAAAAGGTTATTTTGTATTTTAAGGAGTTAATGACCTTAAAAAATAAGGTTAAGGTCATTTTATTTAATTAAGTTTGTTACAATCTATTTCCCAAGTTTTTCACTGAAACGGAGTAGAATAAATAAATATAAATTTTTCTATTTTTTCACAGTAATTAAAATCATACCAGGTTTTAATTACTGCCTTCACTCGTTATGTAATAAAAAAATTTCAAATTAAAAAAACAAGTCTAAATAAAAACTTTACGAATTCAGATACTTCATTAATAAGATAATTAATTATGAAAATACATAATTACAACTGAACAATAACAAAATAAAAATTCAGATAATTGAAGTAAAGTAAATATAAAATCCCGAACAATTAAAAAAAGAAAAGATGTAAGAAGAATAATTCAAAAATTATTTAAAGATATCAAAATAATTGAGTCGAAAAACATTAAATGTTCGCAGTACAAAAAAAATGTTTTACAGGTGGTAAAACAAAACAAAATAGAGCTTAATATATCAAAATAATTATAAATACATAATTTTATAATGCATAATACTAATCATAAAAATTTTAAATGAGTTAAAAAAAAAATGAAATGCACAAACTGTAACCAACTTAAATTATAAAAAAACTAAATGAAAACAATGAAACGTAAAACAACCGAACAAAATGAATAATGAAATAAAAAAATGTAAGAAAAAGAGAAAAAAAAAAAGAAAGAAAAATCAGCTCTGGCCCTAACTCGTTTAAATATACACATAAGTAAGAAACATTTTAATGATCTTAAAATAATTTAATTTAATAATCTCAAAATAATTTTTACTTGCCTATTTTTTTTTTTACTATTGGGGCAGATACGAGTATATTACCAAAGATCAATGCCAAATGTGTCTTCCGTAAACCTAAATTACGGTTGTGATCGAATACCAATATTGTAATAACACAAAGACAATTCATATATAAAGAACTTTTGAAATTCCAAACACGCGATGGTATGTCGCCTGGTAATGTTCTGATTTTCGTGAGTAGCAGTATTGAAGAGGAAAGCAGAGGGGCAAAAGACCGAAACAAATGATCACCAATTGTCCAGACGACATTCGGTCAATTAACCAATTTACATATCAATGCGCCGGCAGGCAACGACACATTAACATGCGACCTAAACTCCCTCCTTCATAAAGACTAAACTATTCGGGAACTTTTTTTTATAAAAGGAAGTGGAGTTTTATTTTTTTTTATTGCACTCTGCCTTGTATGGTTCAGATACAAACCAAGAAATCTCAATTATGCGAGGATCTTCGCATTCGATAAAAATAGTTGAATAGTTTAGTTATATTACATCCTTATTTAGGTACCTTTCATAATTATTATTCTTTGAGTCTAGCATAATATGAAATATTATTATGGCCGTATGTAGAATTATTATGTTAAAATTTTTATGTAAACAATATTATTATTATATTCTGTTTTTATATTTATAATGAAGACAATTAAACAAAAATATTATTTTTCTACTAATTAATAATACATTATTACTGTTATTATTTTATATTTTTGTAAAATTTAATTTAATTTTTTTTCTATATTCCTTAATAAATAAATATTGCCATTTTACTTGTATATTATTTTAAATTCATATTTTGTGCTTATAATTAATTAAGTATATTCCGTAATCGGTTGGTAATCGTAAATTCAGGTAAGTAACTGCTTAATCTTTTGGCTAAAAGTTTGAAACTATACATATTATTAACGTTGCATCCTTCATAACTAATTAAAATTGTCAAAAAAATAATATTCTATTTTATTATTATATGATATTCTTGGCACAGACCGATCATATAACAACATCTATCGGATATAATAATTATTATTTTTTAAATAAACTCTAATCTAGAATCGCGGGGATTAAAATAAGCGTGCTTTGTTGTTCGTTCTATCGGAACATAGACTGGATAGGCTGGGTGGAAGGATAGGTGGAGGGATTGACGGGGTTCAGTGGAATATAGTAGCCGTCATGAAATTAGAAACTTGATTCATTTACTTTGGCTTTCCCATTTTTTTTTTGTAGTCTAAGCTGACTCCTCAATAGTAAAACAAACAAAAACATTAAGAAATTCTCACTGGATATAATCGGGTTCCAAGTTTCTAATTTCGTGAAGGCAACTTTAGGCAAGCATTGTTAGTATTATCGGCATCGAACCACCGTGTTCTTTAGGGCATATTATTATTAGAAGGTAAACAAAGTCTGATTAAAATCACATGAACCGATTTCTGAGCGCATGATGTCTTTCAGATATTCGACGATTTTACTTTCGAGGCTCATAATCAGATATACCTTCAAACCTGCCCATCCTATATAGAAACCTACATTATCCACTCGATTCATATATTTATCGAAACGCTTTAGTTTTTTTTTAAATAATAATGATGTAAAATTATTTTTAATGCGCAAAAATAATTTCAAGACAACTCAATAATTTCGTAAATTTGATAAAAATCATTTATGACTTTTGTTACAACATTTAAATAAATAAAATCATAAAGTTGATTTAAAATAAAAATAATTAATACGAAAATAATCAGAAAAACTTAATAAACATTCCTAATTTTGTTTACCTTGAGAGATTAAAAGCGATTATGAAAACGATTATATTAAACTTTTTGATACCCTGAAAAATCCCGTATCAGGGACTTATTTTATTAAAAAATGTGATAAAATATTTTATTTCTTATTTAAATAAGGACGAAATAGATAATAAGTAACAATAAGCAATAGTACCATTAAATCCGAGGTTTGAACAACCGAATTGGTTAATAATCTCGTCTCTTTTTCAACAACCAATCTTACATAATAAAATGAGTCATAAGAAACTCCAAAACGCCAGAAAACCTATATCATGTATTAGTTAGTTTCCCGATGTAAAAATATTACAGGCTATATTACCTACTGAATATTATCAACTATAATAGAACATGACTGATTGAATTACTAATATAAACGAATATTTTTCCCTAATTACCATTTACATATTATTAATTACACAAGATTCTCAGCATTAGAGCCTTTATCATGAATACTTAAACAGCTATGCACCGTATGAAACTCGTTCAATCAATAATCAAATTACAGCGCGATCGTGAATACTTTATTAGTACAATTTAAAATATAAAATATTTTTTTATTTTTCTGTTCTATCATGTTTTTATTTATAAATTTTGTCATTTTATACGACTGCCTTTGTAACGCATTTATAAGCCAAAATCTCGGCCACTTATGAAGATAGAGAACAGATATAAATTATTTTCGAATCATAATACTAAAGCAAAAAAATAAAACTAAAAACTGTGTAATAATTTATATGTCTCTTTCATGGGGATTCCACCCGAAGAAAAATTAACAAATAAATAATAATTTCGTTAAAAGAGATGTATTTGCCTAGGTTCTTAATCATATGAAGGAAATAACCTTGTTTCACGGTGACAGCTTTCTGTCATGGTAGTATTGTCATGACAGTGGGATAGAGTGCCAGTGAGATAATAGTATCCTTGTCTACAAGCTGACAATTGGAAAAATGGTGGACGTAGATAGCTGACTGAACACTAGCAATTTGTAGGTTACTATAGAAACTAAATTATATAGTTTTTATTCCTCCTCCAAGAATTAAATTAAGTCAAAACCGTTAGAAACAATCGAGTATGGAAATAATGTGCGACAGTTCACTCTCAAGGTATGTTAACTGTCATGATCTTAAATGCTGTCATGATATAGTACTGTTCTAAAGTAGAAAGGATGACAGTAGCTGCAACTGTCACTGTGTATATGGGCCTTAAAATTATTCAGAATTGACTCTATTGCGTTATTTATTTATTAATCTATTCTTCCATATATATTTTTTTCCTTCATTCAGAAAACAAAACACATTTTCGTGAGCCGTTCACATCTACAATCTCTTTTCCGAAGACAAGTTATAATCCCCCCAGATTTCTCCTGGGTTACATACCGAATTGATATCCTGCTGTATACCATTCGCCGCCCCCCGAACTCCATCTGACCCCAAGTGACTCCGAAGATAAGAGCCTTCCAGACGGTGCACAGCCAATATCGATCCTAGACCTCTCCTGGCCCCTCGGAGGAGAGAATGGTGTAGGTTACTGGTACTGGTAGCGGTAGTAGTGAAAGGAGGGAGCATAAATGGTAATCGCCGTTGAATAATGAAGTTCTCGTTGCTGTCATCTTTTCGCCGTCCACATCCCATGGAGATAGCGAATTCCAACTTCTAACTTCCTTGATTTTTCTTTTGAAAAATGGAAAAAGTTAGCAAGGGTTGTTTCGTCTCCATTATCAATTATCTCTTCAAGTTTCCCTCCTAACTTTCCTGTTACGATTTTTCAGGCAATTTTTTCGGAAAGAATATGGAGGCGTTATTTATTATTTTTATCTTTTTTATTTTAGACTTTATTATAAAATTTTTTAAAAAATGGGAGTAAAAATCTCTATAGATACTAAAATTAGAATGATTATTATGTTGTATTCGAATAAAAAAACTCAAATTAAAAATTATTGAAAATTGATCGTAATTTCGCAACTTGAGAACCAAAACCATTTACCAATAAATTTTTTAGTTGTTTACTAAATGCAATTGGTAAAATATAATTCAAATACTTACTGAGATCCCAGAAACAAACGTTTAGGGAAACGGTAAATGTTTTGTCCTTAAATAAATGCCTAAATTGGCCAGTAATTAAATTTGGGAGATTTGAGTCTTCTGATTGAGAATATTCATTAAATAATTATGAAATTAAATGACTTCGAAAGACGGAAAATGTTTAGAAATTATTTCGTCATCTATCTGAATAACTCCAATTATTATTATTTATTTGACGACTTTTACATTATAAGTTATATGCCGTCTCCAAATAGAATATTTTGCCTTTTTATCAATCTTCAATATTTTTTTCCTGTTTTCTTTTAAGAATTCTGTTTTTACCTACAAAATTAAGACATAGTAGAGATTTTAATGGTCCAATAGGACTTGACATAATTACTGCCAAAATCTGATACATTTTACAATAATTTTGCACGAATTGATTAATTAATGTTAATTTGGTCACTTTTAATAGATCTGACAATATTTTTTTATCATTGCTTTATTACAACTGTTAATATAATAGTGAAAACTATTTAATGTAGAGAATTGGAATAAAAACTAAGACAAGGAGCAGAGCGGTACTTATTCCTCATAATATAATAGGTAGTTAACATTAAAAGGCTCGTTTATACAATGAGTTACCGCGACAGTTGACGTCAAGACAGTAATTACAATCGTGGTACTACTGTCGCACTATCAGGTATGACGTATACGTCTTGAAAGTGAACTGTCACACATACATTATCTACCTATCAACCTCACCTTAGCTGCTACTGTTTAAGGAATAAAAACTATATAGTTTAGTTTTTATAGTGACCTAAAATTGCTAGTGTTGAGTCAGCTGTTATACAACCGCCATTTTCCCAACAATTACAAGGGTTGCTGTTAATGTTTCGAGAAGGGCATTGCATGTTAATGTTACATGTTAATATGTTGAAAATGTTATTTTTTTGAGTCTTTTAGGCAGTCTTGAATATTTCTGAGGCGTGGGTCCAGGTTTAGTAAGTAGATAAATGCCTTTAGTATCTGTTAAAGATTTAATTTGATTTAAAGGTTTTCAAGACCAGTGTTGTCGATAATCCAAACAGGAAACACTCTCCCCCCACCCTTGGTTTTAGAACTTTTATAATTTATCATAAGGCATTTATTTATTCTAAAATGAGATCTTCATTTATGGATTCTAGTTGAGGGTCTAGGGAATTTAAGACCTTTACCTATTTTTATGAATTATTAAAGTTTAATGCTAACAAATTAAGAGAAACAAAATGAAAGATAATTAAAATATAAAAGAATTAAAACAAAAAAATATAACCCGCTATAAATGTAACCATGCTGAGTTTTAGAAAACTAATAAATTCTATAACCACTCGAATCATAAACCATAACCTCCTAATTTAAATAAAATGGTTATACAATTATAAATCAAAAATGCAAGAGGCAAATAAAGTATAAATTAAAGTAAATAATAATCAGCTGAAATTCGGCCAGGCTCATATCCCCCTCGCCCAAATATTAAAAAAAAGGGTGGAATCAATAATCTTTCATAAGAAAGATAAAAATTAAGTATATAATAACAAAGAAAGTGATCGCCGCTGGCAGCCTTAACAAACTCGGCTTTTCGGTAAAAAACATTAGCCGGCCTGTCCAGAGGCCACGCCCATAAGTAGCTTTGCCCAGTATTTATTCAGTAAAATCAATGTATCCAATTTATATCCAAAAACCCGACTGGAGAGTATTCGGTGGTAGAGCTCGAAGAGCGAATGGTTTCCCACAGGCGAGTGACGACATTGTTGTGCGGCCTTGGATGGGATTTCGCTCCGTTTCGAAAGAGAAACAATGGAGTCAACATCTCCAGCCCTACGGTGGCCGAGGCGTTGCAACTTCCAGCCAGCTCTTGCTAAATATTCAAGTTAAAAAAAAAAATAAAAGTGCATTTAACAATGGACAACTCTCAGAGGTGCTTGTTCTCAGCTAGGCAATACAATGGTCAGGATTTCAGTCCGGTGGAAACTATAAAACACATTGTAGGTAAGATAGTTTGCAGTTTCATCACTTCATGACAAAGAATTATCTCGAAATAAATACGGATAAAGCTAAATTAATAAAAATGTCGATGATTTCCCTGATATATAGAAGCAAAAGAGAATAAAATTAACAGATGAAGAAATTTAAGCATCTAAAATTTACGATAGGCATCTAAAATAAATTAACAAGATTAAATGTGGGAACCGCTAGTAGTTTATTAGTCGCAAAATAAATTTGGACCAATTGTAACCTGAAAGTTAGGATTTACAAAACTATTATACTTTTTACCATACTTAAGAGATGAGAAAATTGGCCGCTTATAAAAAACACCTTAAGGTTTGGAAAAAAAAAAAAGTATTGTGTAGAATATTTTGCCCGATGAAAGATGCAACCTTAAGTTTGCAGTCCCATCTTTAATCCCTCTCTACCACTTCTAATAAACGTCCTTTAACAGTATTTTAGGTAGTATATTTCGAATTAAATATCATCATCTAATAACATTAACTCATGTTAATGACTGAATTATGGTGAAAACGATAAAAATCTGAATGATCTGGATGAATAATTAAAAATTTAATTTCACTCGAAATGGCCGCCCTCTGAACTCTACAATCCGAGGCAGATGCCCCGTTTTGGCCCCACTCCCTTTAGTTTCGGTCCTAGAATCACTACAGAGATAATCAATCCTGAACAGACAGGTAAACGAAAAGGGTGTCTGGAATTGTATTAGATCTCTCCCATTAGATTTCGAAGTGGTTCAGTGGTGGCATCAGGCGTTTACGTAGACCTTTTTTCGGGGGAGAAGAGATTTAATGAGGAAGGCAAATGGAGCGTAATTTTTAAGGAGGAGAATGAAAATTGGATTTAAAATTATTGATGTTGCTTGATCAACTGTTATGTCATTATGATGAAATAAATGATCAGGATGCAGTCATAATTTACTTTATATTATACAAGCCGACGTTTCGGCTTAATCATGTGAGCCATCATAAGGCTAAAATTAAATCAAAGATATAAGATATGTTCAGTAAAAAATACAAATAATATGTATTTCAATATATATATATATATATATATATATATATATATATATATATATACTTATTATGCTTTATATTTGTATTATATATACAACTGGTATGTATTTCACCTTTATTATTTGTATTTTTTACTGAACATATCTTATATCTTTATTTATTCTCTTCACAATTTCTTCGACTACGTGTGCCATCCAGGTTCGATTCCCAAAACCATCGAAGATTTTGTTAAGATTGGGCTGGAACGGGTTCAACTACTACCAGTTTAACTAGTGGACAATGGAGCAGTTTCTCGCAGAACTAACGGTCCACTCCAGAAATGGCTACCTACAATGAGCCTAGTCACGCCATCTATCCACACCACGTTTCTGACACAAGAATGTTAAACCACAATATTTGAGAACGGAGAAATATAACAACACTACAATCCATTGCATAACGACAAGTTGAGGAAATCGAAACTGATATTAAGAGAAAATCACTTTTATTTTCTTCAACTCGAATCATTTTTCAGAGATAATCTCAACGAGGAAATACCATTAATGTGGCATGAAGCAGTAGTGAATCTAGACTTTCCTGGGGCCCAGGGCGAAACGATATTGCGGGGCCCCCTTGGTTAGGACGGGGGAGGGGAGGGGGAAAGGGTATATTTGGGAGCTATGGAATAATCCCCAAGAGAAAGGGCATCTACTGTTCAATGCGATTAGTTTCTATTGTCATATGATATAAAAAGATGAGTGAATAATGTAGTGATTTTTTGGTTTAAGTATAATATGTTTTTATTTTTATAGTAACGAATCCTCTTATTTGTAGTTAAGTAAATTCTAACTTTTTCTGGAAGTCTTAGACATTTTAAAAATGAGAAGTAAAAATACAGCCTTGTAATATACCCGAATTGCTCGAAAAACCACAGCTTTTTATGAAAGAAAAATAAATCTAGGCATTAGAAAGGCCTAAATCCAATAGTTAGATCCTAGTAATCGCTTTTAGAGCTTCCTAATGTCATAAAAAGGTTTAGTTTTTAGAACGATTCGATACAATACAAAAGTGTATTTAAAAAAACGATTTGGAATTAGTGCCTTTTGGCTTATGACGGCAGTATTAAAATTTAAATTTTTAAAACAGAAAGTAGATTAAAAAAAAAAGTCTGATTTCCATCACTAAGGTCGAATTATCACTACAATACAAAATTGAAAATATCAAAATGGCAGAAGTGGGAAAAAGAAGTTAAGATCACAAAAGGCATTTCTCTATCACTCAATCCACATACGAATTTTCAATTATCTAACACAAGTGCAGAAGTGAATTACTTTCGGATAAAATACGGAAAAAAAATTAATCTACATTGTTGCTAAATATCACCGGCCAATATTTTTCCTGTTTTGTTATTTTTTTTTTTCAAACAAGAATTAATCAGCATATAATAATTTGTTTTCTACTTTAGTTGTTTGTTGTCTCTTTAAATTGAAATTATCAGAACTAAATCAGGAAAAGAAGTGGAAAATATATTAATAACTCTACACCTGTATTAATGTTTGTACAGTATAATAGAATTCCAAGAGACACGTTAAATCAGTGTTGTTTGCAAAAAGACAGCCCTAAGAAGAAGTAGAAATAACATCTTATTTTTTCTATTGCGAAGGAGATAGCCTTGAAGTGACGATAGCGCTGTATCTAATCTCTCCGCGCCGAATACAGTTCACGTCCAACCAAATGGACCCTACGTAAATATATATATATATATATATATATATATATATATATATATATATATATATATATATATATATATATATATATAAAAGCCAATTGCCAGAATTTGCTATATAATAATACATTATAATTGATAATAATAAAATTCATTTATAAAAAAAAATAGCAGGTTTGATTTTTAAAAACTAAAAATAACTTTTATTAAGTTGCGGCAGGTAACCGGTCATTATAAAAACACCGGTTGCTAAACTAGTTAAAATAATAATTTTTGTTTTGAGTATTGAACGTATGGCAAATCAATAAGGAGGTGATCCGGGTGGCGGTCCAGAATAAAATAAAATAGTTGTAACTTAAAACAGATAACGAATGATATATTATATTACACACACACACGCACATATATATATATATATATATATATATATATATATATATATATATATATATATATATATATATATATATATATATATGTATATATATATATATATATATATATATATATATATATATATATATATATATACCATATTTGATGGCTTAATATCTCCATTGTGAGATATAACCTTATCTCAAAATGAAATTAATATGGCTATATACAAAATAAAACGATACGTTCGTTTGGCACTGAGGCACAAGCAAAGGATCAAATGTCAAAATATAATAAATAGTTTAAAATAATAAAAATTTAACTAGCCAAGATAGGTATTTAAAAAATAGTTACAACTATTTAATTTTATTCTTGACCGCCTCCTGGACCATCTTCTTAATTATTACTTATATTTACTGCTATCACTCGCTTCTTTCTATCTAATTAAATTTTCTCACTCTATTTTATTTATTATTTGAATATTTTTAAATGTTTTTATTAGTAAATCTTTTTTTATTTGTATTTATTTTTCCTCTAAGCCCTATATCTGATTTTTTGTGTATTAAAAAAAATAAAAAACGTTAATGACAAATAGTTTTCACGCTTAAATTCCCAAATAACTAACTAGACCAGTTACCATACAAATATGAAAACCGGATTAATCAATAATTAATATTTATTCATTAATTTATTGATAAATGATCTTGAAATAAATATTATGCATCGTCGGTTTTTGAAGTAAAAGTGATCAACTGCATTTTTGTCAAGATGAAAGTTTGTTACTGTTTACCTGTGACTGAACTAAATTTACGCTTCATTATTGACAAAATTGTGAAATTCTCAATAATTATTATTGTAATTAATTATTGATAATTGAACAAATCTGTCAATACTGATGTTTAAATTTGGTTCAGCCATAGGCAAATAACAACAAACTTTAGTTTTCATAAAAAGGCAATTGATAACTTTTACCTTCAAACCGGCGATACATTGCTAATAAAAAAAAAAAACATTAATGATCCTGATTTCTCTAATTTGTCTGCACGACTCAATTTGATCATCGTTTTTTGGGATGTTAAATTCTGTAATTTTCGTTTCTTTATTAATAGTTGTTATTTTAAGATTTTTTAAAAACATTATTTTGTTTGTGTTTGTGTGTGTGCAAATGTATACATATAAACCAGATGAGGGCCGCCACGTCAATGCCTCAGGAGTGAGTCAGTATCGGAGATCCCTCCCCCACTCTCTACTGAGGGCCCAAACTTTCTCAAAGAGTGCCTGCGGCCCAGATGTCGAGAACAATACCCGTTACATCAGTCCAAAGTAAATTACAAATCTCTGGAGAATTAGCAACAAGCGGAGATCCATTTTTTCGGGAATATATCTTAGATTAATCTCGATATTATTTTATTCCTTGCAGGCAGTTATGGTATAGCAAGGAATGATTACGTAAAGTAGTGGCATGAATCATGGTTATATAAACCTCCCCCTCCCCCCTTCTGAATTTTTTGTAAAAAATATGATTTTCATATTAGTTTTGTATTTTGAGTAACAATTTTTGATCCAATTTTCATTTTTATCCTTAAAACTTACGCCCTATTTGGCGATTAAAGACACTTTATGATTAATTGCCTTCTCATTAAATCACCTTTCCTTTCTCCCCCCGAAAAAAATTTCTGTGTAAGCCCGTGTTGTGAAGGGTTTGGTCGTAGTGGGTTCAATCCTCTTATCTACAACAAAAACACTCAAAAGTTTACCCGTCGCACACAGGAGTATTTGAGCCTTATAATTCCAATCAGGAAGTTTCTGAAAAACTCCATTAAACTCATCAATCTTTAAACTTGATAACTGGCTCATCAAATTGTAATCGAATAAATTTCCTCCACTCTTGCCACCATTTATCAGTGGTTTCAAAGATGCAGTTGTTCCCCATAGTAAATTGTGTGTTTATTTACGTACGTTAATTTAAAATTTCCTTTCAATTGATTAGTATTTCGCATTACTCGTTTACGAATCATAATTATGAAAAATGATTGCTTAAGTGTTTTTGTTCGAGAGTCGGGTAAAATGTTGATTATAAACATAAAATTTAGGCCAATGTTAAATACTTTATACAAAAGAATCTTCTCCTTTCTTCCGCCATTGTATTTTTTCAGTTGAAGTACGCATGATAGTATGGAATGATCGATCAAATGAGAGATTGATAAATTATTTGCCACTCCTATAATTTCGTTTTTATTGAAAACTAGTTTCAAATTATATACAATCATCATCTTCAGTTCTAAAAACACACAAAAATTCAAAAATAACCAATTTAAAATATAGTTTGGTATTATTATATATATTTAATTAAATTTATTATAAATTAGTATTATAAAACATTTAAAATTTTGAATTTAATTAAGACAAGAGATCAAATAAATACATGTTGGTATTCACTAAGGTTTAAGTAGATTATATCAAACAAAAAAGTTTGTATTGGTTTGTTCTCGCACTGAACTAGTAACGGAAATTAATGTAATGGGAGAAAGGTGAGGTGTTTGTAGGTACGGTTTAGAGATCGGGGTTTTCCCGGTAATTTTGGGGAGTAATTGTTTTTTCGGTTATGGATGGGAATAAATTCAAGATTGGACTATTGGAGATATTTATTTGGTCATTTAAGCAAAAATCTGGATTGGATTTGAAGGATTTTATTATTTCAAGTGCTTCATATATATTTAATTTACGTGATTTATTAATTTACGTTGAAAACAGTCTAAAATGAAATATATACGAAGCACTTGAAATAACAAAATCCTTTAAATCCAATCCAGATTTTTGCTTAAATGACGAAATAAATATCTCTAATATTCTAATCTTAAATTTCTTCCTATCTATAACAGAAAAAACAATTACTCACCGAAATTACTGGGAAAACCCCGACCCCTAAATTGTAACATTTCCCTACAAAAGTCCCACCTTTCTTCCATTACAGTCATTGTAATTATTAATTTGTAATTTGTAATTAATTTGTAATTCCATCACAACAAACCAATGTAACCTTTTCTGTTTGATATAATCAACTTAAACCTTGGTGAGTACCAACATGTATTTGATCTCTTGTCATAATTAAATTCATAATTCATAAATTCTTTATAATACTAATTTATATTACATTTAATTTAATATGTACAATAATACCAAACTGTATTTTAAATTTCTGTGTGTTTTTAGAACTGAAGATGAATGTATAACATTTGTAACTAGTTTTCAATAATAACAAAAAAGTATATAAGTGTGAAATAATTTATCAATCCCTAATTGTTTTTTATTACTTCAAATATAATGAGTAAAAAAATCGAATTATTACAACGAAGTAAATTTTTTTTTTTTAATATTTTCTCCAAGATTCTATTGAAACCGTCCAGAAAATTATATGATATCTTGAAAGCAAAGCAGAGCAATGGGTTTAATGTTTTTTGCAATCCCACTGAGTTTAAGGTTCAAATGGTCTTATGTGTGGCTGTATGAAAGTAAATAAAGCTTCAAATAATTTTGTCTGGTTTTAAGGCCCTAATGCTGCTATGTGTGTCGGTTCAGATGTGATGATTTTTCGGTAATTTATTCATTCATTCACAGATATAAATTAACTTTTATGAATATGATTGTACTAATAACAAGACCACTAGTTTCTCGTGCAATGTCTACTATCTTCCTACTAACAATTACAGAGAAGGGGAAGATAAAGAGAGAATTTCTCCAAGCGGCAGAAAGTAAAGGGCGGCAAATATTGAGTGATTGTTTATTTTTAAGTAGGGTAATTTTTTTTTGGTCTTAATTCAGTCCATAAAACGATTTACTGTTATGAGATATTTATTTCGAAATATATTACCTAAAGTATTGTTATAAAAGTTTTGACTTTTATTGGAGGGAGGTGAAAGAAGGGGCGGCAAAATTAAACTCGCTCCCACCCTCCGGCCAAAATCCTATTTTCGGCTTCCGGTTATCTGCTGCTAGGGAAACACGATGCCAACAAAGTATTGATACCGGCACTCATCCAAGCACCTAAATCAAATATTAGATACCATTGAGATATCGAAAGGAATGCCGAATCAGTGGTATCAAAACCAAAACTATGTTGTATTGAAAGGAAATAATGACTACTTTACTTGTGTCGATCGGTATCGTAAGTCCCTTCTGCTTAGTTTACACATTGTTTTCTGATTACTAATTTCAATGACTAATTTCAATATGTTCAACTTAACTCGAATGAAGTAAATCTTCTTTTCGGAGCCTAAAAAAGAAGGAAACAAAATTATTAAAAATTATTTCTTGGCGCCCAGGGCGGCTGCCCCTTTCGCCCTACCTTAGCCATGCCACTGACTAAAAGTAACTGTGACCATGTAAACTATAGGGCAGTCGCCATCATGACAACATTTAGGAAAGTGGCAGAATTGTCGCTATATAATTTTCACATTCTGACAATGATATCCAGAGAATGTATGTACATTCTTTTTTTTATTTCTTATTCTGAAATAATAGTGACTAAAACAAGACAAAATAAAATAAAAATTATGGATGAAACGACAAAAAAAAAATATATAAATGAAAATTAGGATAATAGCTACCCCGATGAATTAGGATTACTACCCAAAATGAATTTTTAAAAAAAATTCTTCCATAAGTATAAAATATTATTATACAATTTAGTTTTTATGATGACCTACGAATTTCCCTAGTGTCCAATCACCTGTCACAATGTTTACTGCCGGTGTGTAGAGAAGGACATTGTCGCACTGCCATGCTATCTCACTGACGGAACAGTACTACCACGATAGAAATCTGTCACCGTGTAAACTAGAATTAATATGTAACACTATCTTCTCATCTACGTCTCGGCCTAACTCTCGGACTATTGCCTGCCATTTAATCACCTAAACGACTCTGCAGGCTCATATTACATTATTCCCTACTAATTATATGCAGGTCGCACAATGTGGCCTCGTAAGTAGAGTAAGATTCATAAACTAGGCATCCCAGACAAAAAAATCAAAGACGAAATGAAAAGATTTCTCTGAAAAAAAAATTGATTGGCATACGTTAGTCGTGGACCATTGTTTGAGAGTCGATTTCTTCTGGGTTTACTCAGCCCTATCCTACTTAATCAGCTACAAATAATGAAGAAATCTTAAACGATTTATTTTCATAATATAGTTAATATAAACTGTAATACTTCTAAGATTATAGCGTGATAATATATTCACAAGCCATTTAAAAGTGGAAAAACAAAGCGTGACTAATGCCACGACCTTCAAGGAATCACCGTTAGAACATGGATTCCGTCTTAATCTGGATTAACATGAAAATTTACATTCAATTTTTTGTTATAATTTATTTTGTGATTATCTCAGAAGGAAATAAGTTTCGGTTGAGCAATTTACTCCTGCCGGGAAAACATAAATAATGAAGAAGCTATTCTAAATAACCAGTCCTTATTATCTACTGAAATATCCCCAAGGAATTTATTTACAATTTTTTTTTTAAACTTGGAATAAGATAGTTTAGGATGAAAACAAATATTTAAGATAAAACAAAAGTTGAAAAAACTTCATAAGACTGGAAATATCCGTTTACCTAAAATCATGACCGAAAAATCAAAAATTGCAAACATCTCACGTCAACAGAATTCAAAAGACTAAACAAATAGAGATAGTACACCATTCCATGAACACATAAAAAATCCAGAATCAAAGGGGCATAGCTCAAATATTGTGTTAGAACGAGCATTAGGCACAGATTAAGTTCTACTTATGAACCCGATGATATTTCCTCTAACACATGATGCTGGCAGATCACCTATCATTTTAGTCTGATATCTAAGGGCAGGCTGCTCATTGGGATGATAGGAGTTTAAATATTAAAATTTCTGACGTTAGAAATATCTGCATGTGCAAAATACTGACAAGAGAGTATTTATCTTGGAATGACGTACAATCTCTATTAAACATCGACTGGTTAATTATTAGCTGCTATTTGCATTTTGGAATGTTTCAGTGATTATATAATAAAAACTTTGCGTACGTAAGTGTTCGTAGTAGTTGTCGAGACAACTGCGTATTTGTGGAAGCAAGTTAACAACTAATTAGGTTAACGTTTATTAATTTTTGCTAGGGTAGTGGCATCAGTAATTAAACACACTGTAGTGAATGAAAACTTTTCAAAAAAACCGCTTAAAATAAGTCTTCTGATGCCATCTGGTAGTATTTTGGATAATGATAGGTTAGATCAGAATCAACTAAGGGCAAGCCCAAGTTTTCAGAGATTTTCAGGTCTCAAATTGAGAACGTTATGATTCATAAATACATTTTACTAACATGATTTTTAGGCATTTTTTTTATATTTGTAAGGGTTTTTCTTTATATAGTACTTTGTGATGGTGCTGGAAAGTCCTGGAGGAACCGAATATGTTATATATAATTAAGAATATCTGATGTTCGAGCATTGGGTCCAGCAAAGGATGGTTCTCCAGTGGATGAACAGGGGTTCATTTACTAGAGTATCCATTAGTTTTCTGATTTTCGATAACTGCGATCAAATTTGAATCTAGAAAATTTACAGCTTCTATTCGTGTAATCAATAATGTGAAAAATCCCAGATGTAATTACCCACCTTATCTCTCATTTAGGAGGAGGAGGGGATTATAACATCACATACTATTTTATTTTATACTTTAGGAAGTTTTTGACCTAAGAAAAATAATGGCTATCTTTATTTTGAGTGTATTTAATTATGTTTGAACAGCTATTGTTTGCAGCCATATTTCCTCCATGTTTATTACTGACATGAAATGGAATAAATAAGTAAATATTATGTTTTGTATTTTTTTAACCGCCCTTGGAACGTGCCTTCTCAGTTGTATTCTATAAAAAATAGAAAAATTCAATTCTAAGTGACACATACGAGAGATTTCCAAAGATAAGCGCTAAGCTGAGTTACATGTGGTTGCGTAACTTGAGTAGACCAGCCAGTTTCAGAGCGTATGTAACTGCCACCTTCCCCCTTCAAGCAGGAGAGTATACACAGCACGTGTACCCTTCATTTCGATACCCAACCATCATCAGCAACAGAGTTATTCAAGACACGACATCTCCAAGGATTTGAAATGTATGAGGATATGAAAGGAGTTTAGAATATCAAGTAAGCATATATCGATCTCGAAGATAAACATGAAACCATATCGAAGTCGTTTTTAGAAAAAGACTTAAGCCCCGAAAATTCGAAATTTATGTTTCAATTCATTAAGGGACGTAAAAACCACCTCTAACGATTCCCGCTCAGGATAAACCGAAAAAAAAAATTGGAATTAGTTTAAAAATGGACCTAATTGGAATCATTCCGACCTTGACCACTGCTAGAAGCTTTAAAAATATGTTGTGATTATAAAAGGTTTGCCACCTTAACACACTCCTACTGTAACAATAAACAATAAAAATTAAAAAAAAAAATCGTTAAAAAAAACAACGTCGATATGAATTATTTTATTCTCATATCTCGATGTCGCTGTTAATATATTAAAATATAATTCTTTGATGTTAAAAATATTACGAAAAAAATTAATTAGGAATAATAGTTTATGAATTTTAAGATATCTAGTACTATTATAGTTAAAAAAATAAAAATAGTGCCAAAAGGTCTTCAGGTTAAATTTTAAATATATATATATATATATATATATATATATATATATATATATATATATATATTTTTAATTCACAACTGTAAAAGAAGATAGGTATAATAAGTAAATTTAATATCAGAATATAAAACATGACGATAAGTTGTGATGAGACAGCTCATAGCTAGCAGGTTAAAATTGAATCTGAAATTTGTCACAACCATTTTATTGACGTTTCGACCAAATTTAGGTAATATTCAAATGTAATTTGAATGCGTGTATTATAAATTCCTGGTATAGTATGTCATAGGATAAACATTTATTATAATCCACTAAATACAATGCATACAATTTAATGCAAAACATGAATACACGATAATGTGTGCATGTGTGTATGTGTAATAAGAATACTGAGAACACTCAAAAATCCCAGACATGACTCATTCATATACATGCTATCATAGAATGTGCATTGTTTAATACGCACTTCATTTAATGTCTGTTAGAATAATTAATAACTCACGGCACTTCAATGCTTTGAACAGGTCACAAAAAAATAAATAAATAAATAATATTTATAACTTGAGCAGTTCATTCATTGAGGAAAACCAACAGCAAAAGAAAATTATAGTTATTAGACACAAATAAACATGTTGGCTGAGAAATTTAAGTTCTTGGCTACAACTGACGAGAGGGCACGAGGGGGGTCAAGCCGAGAAAAAATAAATAAAACATGGTGAAATTGCTTTATTTTTTATCTCGAGTTTGGAAAATGATATCGACGTGAGTTTTCCACCAAAACATTTGTTTTTCTGTTTATATTAAAGGAAAAATACGAACTTTAAAAAATGATTGATTTTTTGTCAAATAAATAGAAAAAATGTTTAGATTATTATAATTTACCCAGTCGATCTTAGAGCATTTAATGCTTAGAATAAGGAAGCACATTTTAAAATTTCCTAATTTATACTAAATTCTAATTTAAAAACATAATTATAATAATTAATTAGTCATAAATTATCATTATTAGGACATTATCATTATTAGGAGAATTATTAGGACCTATATAAATCCCAAGATAACAATTTTATCAAGTTACATTATAAGCATTGTGACGTTTCAGCCTTCTTTGGTTTTGGCTATTTTCAATATTTCGTAGTTAGTTTAAATAATTACCATGTTAACACCAATTTCCATAAAATAAAATAAATTAATATATACAATTCTAACAAGTATTTGTTGATTATTTAAACTTTTTTCGTCCAAAAGTAGTTATTCAAAAAGTAGAAAAAATCGAAATAAAATTTGTTTCGGAATTTCATTAATAAAATTGTTTTCTTGGGATTTAAAGTGGCTCTATTTTAACCTATGATTAATTAATTGTTATAAATATTTTACTATGCCAATAAATTAAAAAATTAACTATCTAATAAAAGATTTAAATCACAAAAATTTAAAAAATAAATAATAATTCTTGTTTTTCAAGATATGGAATAGTAAAATTCACACAAGTGTTCACAAACTATCATTTAAAACTTGAGCTCAAGCCCAAAAAAGAATTTCAACCTACATAGCTTGACAATTGACAACTGCAGCAAATCAGTTTTACAACCATATATTTTAAATGTCGAAGGTTAGATACCGATATCTCCGTATACCACAAGATGTTCATCATATATATCGCATTGATAGTTATTGAATATATCCAAATAGTAGTGCGATATATCGAAAAATTAATCAAAACGATATTTTGATATGGCGGGCCTCGATATTTTTAATCTTTTAAAGAGACACACATATCAAAATTTCTGTACCGATATAGTTTTTATAATATCTAATTCATATAGTTTTTGTAATATAGATATTTCTGCGACGATATAGTTAAGATATTGTCATTATAATATCGATATTTCACTTCCGATATCATTATCCTAATGATAATGAAGTCTGCTTTAAATATTAAGAAACAGGTTATTTTCTACCCTTCTTCCGATTCGTTAAGATTTTTTTAAATTTGATAAAAGAATTAACGATATTGCTATCCGATATTATCAAGATATTGTTAACCGATATCGATATTTTGCTTTCGACATCCCATCCACAGCCACTATAGATAGTAACACGAATACAACACAAGTTTTTATGGTTCTTTGTTTGTCGAACCCGCCGTCCTTGAAGATTTTTTTAATTTTATATTTGTTAACATTTTTTTTTAATATCGATTTTCGATACTCAAATTTTTATATTGATGTTATGATATATCGAAAGAAAAATATCGATCTATTTTTTATAAAAATATCGTTATGTTTTCATCATCTCTTTTTTATCTGGCGGTTCAGCCAATATTTTTTAAATGTTTTATTTGGATATAATGAACCATAGAGTAATTTGTATTTTTTTTTTTTTAATATTTGAAACGAAATTGTATTTTTAAGGCATATGAGTATGTGCTGAATTGTCTGTCAGTGGCGTAATATCTCTATTTATTTATTTAGCCATTTTTTAGATTGTTGATGTGAGATGTGCTGTGACCGGTCTGCATTTATTTGACTTTGTCTTAATCTGTTCTGATAATTTATACTCATTCACTAATACTAAAAATATTTCATAAGAACTTCAATAGATCATCTACGTATATGATATATACATAGAATAGTATATAAGTATAATGCCTAGACCATTTTCAAAATATGAACAATAATCATTTTCTCCTCTCTCAAACACTTTACATTTAATGCATTGACAAAATTTATTATAACAATTTTTGACTAAATTAAAAAAAAAAACACGAAAAAGATCGGTTTGACTATAGCTAGACATTTTAAAATGTATTTTAGTAGGTAATATTAAAACGGAATAAAGAAATCTATGGTAGTTTTGTTTTTAAGTACTAACAGAGTAATTATCCTGATGCATTTTTAGAGAATACACTGCCATATCTCGAAGGGGCGACAAGACAATGGGAGAGGAAGATGAAAATAAGACAAAAAAGCGAAAACATCCTTCCATGCCTTCTTCAGTAGCGTAATAAAGATAGGATACAACAAAAGAAGAAAAGTTCAGTGGAAGGTAAAGAACAGAGATAGCGATGTACTTTACGATCCCACTTAGCTCTAGCAACTTATCAACTTCTCTTGTGTACTTAACTCCATACTATGTCGTATAATCACTTTTTAGAAGGTATACTAAAGGTACAAACATCAAACAAATAAAAAAACAGTTTTAAAAATGCAGACAGAAACAACAAAAAAAAACAGAAAAGCTTTTATTAGTAGTAGACTGCTTATAAATAATTACTTCATATATAAAAAAAAAAAAGAAAATTGGTCCGTGTTATTCATTTAGTACAGGCATATAATTATAAAATGAGCTGAATAACGAAATTCAAATAATAAAAAAATATATATATTAAAAATGTGAACAATGTTTTTCAACACTAAGGCTCAAAATGCAAGGTATGAATGCTATGAAGACAGACAAAGCACTCTACGACTTTCATATCGCAACGCGGTAGGTAATCATATGACAGAAAGATTATGTTTTGACATATGTATGTGTTATAATAATAATAACTATGCTATTTATAATATCAATAAAGCATGATAATAAAATATTTTGAAACAATAGGTAATTTTTAAATCACTATAAAATGGAATATGTTCTAAGGATCGCAATACACTCAACATGAGCGTAATAAATGCTAGAATAAAGAAAATACATAATGAATTAATTATATAATTTTGCGATGCATTTATTTCTTGTTCCTTAGAAAATCCACTAGGAGCAACGCCAAATATATTGGCGTGTCAGATATATTCTTAAGGCGGTCAGTGACGACTACGCCAAATGGAACGTGTAACGACCGTGGATGTGAACTATTGTACGGATGTTTTGGAGTGCGAACGGAGCGGCTTGAATTCTATCGGTCCTAAACTCCATCACGCCCCGCCAAAATCCAATCACTCCAATCGACCGTAGTGTTGGAAACCTGGTGGAGTGGAAAGATGGACTGCACAGTTTTAAAAAGTTGTTGGTCAATAAATATATAAATTTAAGTATAGTTCCAATTCACGATATTGATTTGAACAACTTAGAATTATGTTAACTTTTCACTAATTATTATGTTAAAAATACAAATATTAATTAAAATAAAATTAACATATTTAGTGGATTTCTAATCTATAATATGCTTAAAATTTTCACTATTTTTTTGAGGAGCTAAAGATTAAATTATTTAATGAATTAGAGGCACTATTCATATCTCTATAATTCCCAAGAATTATATTAATTTGTACATTAAAATATTTGAAGAATCTAAATATTTTGACATTCGTGTTTGCACGTAAACAATATTGTAAATATCGTCACGATCCTAATTTTTTTTTTAACACGTTCATATTTATATATTTTATTTTTATAATCTAACAAAAATTTTACTTTTAAAAATATAGATTTCATTACATTTTAGGAAATGGGAGTCAAAAGAGAGATAAATGAAAGCCTGAAGCCGATAAGGATTTTGGAAACCAGCCAAACATTGTGTCTTCATTTCAAGTCGATGAACCAACAAAAAAAAAGATGAATGGCTTAAAGATTCAGAAGATCTTTCAAGTATTCTAAAATATTTTTAGCAAAAACGTCAGAAGTGTATTCTGCTGGCTAGATTCAGTATAAAAACATTAAAAAATTCGAGTTCTACGAAAAATATTCAGAAAACTAAAACATTTTACATGGACCATGTAGAATCGATTTAAAACTAGTTCAACTAGATTTAACGAACTAATCACATATATTTACTTTTTCAACAGACACGCTGAAAGATTTACTAATTTAAAAAAAAAAATATTAGACAAACTGTTCTAAAATGTTCCAGGGGAGGGGGAGGGAGAGGAAATTCTTATTCACGAAAAAGACCTGCAACCTTTAGAAAGTTATTTCCATAACTGTATTCATTTAAGTAGCTTGACGTTTCAAGAGCGCGTGAGAAATGAAAGCATGGCTGAGAGTCAGTCTGGAAATAAGGTCGCTAAAATATGTTCTCCAGGAACTCCAGATATAGTGGATTAGGTCATATAACATTATATAAGTCATGCAAGGTATATATGAGAGAAACGTATTTAATTGTTTATTTTCAAAGTTTTAGAAAAACATTTGAATAATAGGACTCAAATGGAAGATTCCAAACATTAAGCCAAGAGTCTCTAAAACAGCAGTAAACAATTAACCAGTCAGACGTTTCGCAAATTCAGGCATCCCCAGGACAGACAAAATAAAATCACGTATATCTCACATCAACAGTCTAAAAAAGACAGCGATAAGAGATAGTACTTCACTCCAAGACATCTATACACACATATATTAAATGAAAAGGCATATATGAGATAACAACATTTGGGAAAGGTTATATCAAAAACAGCTGATCAGTAGAAAACAGAAAAATGCAGCCAATTATTACACAGTGGTTTATTATTTCAATATAGTAATATTTTAAAAATATCTGTCTATCCATTCACATGATTTTCCATAGCGCTTTGGTTTTGAGTTCTGATAACTAGATTATCTTTCAAATGAGCATTTGGAATCTTTCGGGAAAGTTGAGTGTTTTCGAGCTCTCAAATACCTAAATAAAGGCGAGCCAGTTACCATACGAGCAAGTGCAGAATGCTTTTTATAATATATCTACCAAGTTTAGCAAAGAAATTAAGCAGTAGGGACCTATGGAGCAGAAATTTGAAGCTTGTCCCAAGATGATCGCCGTGAGAGTGCCAGACTGAGAGTGTTGAGCAGAAACTGTCAAAACAAGTAGGCTGTGATGGTTAGGGCATGTAATCAGAGGATGAAATGGTAATCAGAGGAAAATGCTGTATGTGCACTGTAGTGAGAAAAATAAAAGGAAAGATCAAGAAACTGAAGGAAGTGGAGAAATAATCCAAAGAAGGATGAAGGACCACACTGACCTGTAGCGGCGGGGAATTAGTCGGCAAAGTTCATTACTCTATATCTCAGCTAATACTGTTCCGATTAAAATGATTTCATTTTTATTTTAAAGGGAATTCGATCACCTTTCGATTGATCATAATAAAAACCAAATAAAATTTTTAGACGAATGTTTATTTTTTTTATTCGATATTTGGATTTTACGTAGCTTGAAACGTAAAACCACAAATTTTGAGAGGGGGTTGAAAAAAAAATTCTTGGTCGATTACAAAGGTCTATTATTGAAAATAATAAACCAAAATGCCATTGAAATAAATCAAATAAATACAAAAGAAATAGGAAATAAAAATTGAAAGCAGAGAAAGGTTATAATAAAAAAAAAAACAAAAAAAAAACAGCTGATCAGTTATCACTACAACGGGCAAATTGATAAGACTTAAAATTAAAATGCTTAATATTTCGGAGTAAATTTTATTCAAATTATTCTGCTATCAGTCTTATAACTAACAGCAATATCCAAATTCTGTGTCATGCACATAGCCTCAAATATTCTTGCCCTTCTATTTTAAATGAAACAATTATTTTATTCGACAGAGAAAGCACCCGACAAGAAAAATTGGGATCTTAATAATGGCATAATTATGTAGCTAGGAGGCGTGGGATACAGTGTCACATTACCCTAACTTTAAAGGAGAGCAATTTGAACAGATGTTTTCCTCGTAATGAAAGTTAGGAAATTGGTTAGCTATATAATTCCCCTTATAATTGGTCTAGAACATAGTTATCTATACCTCAAAACAATACAAATATGTAATAATGCTAAATCGGTACAAAAATGAACACAGTGTCCTACACACCCGACCAAATGCTCTTTTAAATTAAACGAATTGTAAGACAAGACAACATGAGAGGACCAAGAGATGACATCATAGAGGATTATGGCTAAGCATTACTAGTTTTGGCTATTGTCTATTATTATAGGACTTGGCAATTATTAAATTCTACAAAAAGAGTATTAAATATTAACAAGTAAAATAGAGCAGCGTTTATTATGAATCTGTAAGAATTATAAATTAGGGGATAAGTCTACTTATGACTTAAATCATAGGAAAGATGAAATATTTCAAAATAAGTTCCTGAGAGTCGCATCAGATTTCCATTGGTTTCCAAGAAATAGTCAACAACATTTATCAAACAGTTACCGACAGGTTAAGCCCAACAGTGATGCGTAGATTTATGCATGGTAAACTGTAGTTATATTATATTATATTATATATATATATATATATATATATATATATATATATATATATATATATATATATATATATATATATTTCGTATATACATCACTTATTATTAAGCACTTTTCTTTACTTTCAATGCTGTCAAGCAAATCTTTTAATCGAATTTTAGCACATTTCCAATTATACGGTCAAACTGAAATTCGGAACAAAAACAAAAATCTGATGACATTGCAATATCATGGTGCTATTGAAATAGACCGATGATCAGCTATGTAGAACGAATCGGCTGATTTTGATGGATATTGGCACTCATACTTCTTATAAGACTGCTAACGATTCCTTAATAGTTCACTTTTGTATTCCTTAGTAGTTTCGTTTGGCTTGGCTTGTCGGTGTTTAAGTTCGATTCAGTTCTTGCGGGAAGCGCCACATAAGCGCTAGTGTTGCATTCACATATTTGTGTATTTATATAAATTATATATTTAAATATTTTATTGTTTATTTATAAAATAAAAATAGTTTAAACCGAAATTAAAGTAGACTTTCGCTGGTACTGCCCGCGCTTGCGGCCGACAAAGTTTGCTAGCAGTTTACTACGACTTTGACTGAATATTTCGCTGGCACTGCCCGGCAGTCTAGGTATGACGTCATACCTATACTGCTGCGTCCCTGACCGTTCCAGAAGGAATCATTCTACCTCAGACGCGACGGTTCCCGCTTGTCATTTGAAGCAATGTCATTTAACAAAAAGAGATTTAGTGATTATGACGACGAAAATCTAGTAAAGTTTGTGAATCAGTTTCAGGTTCTCCTACTAGTTTCATGCTTAATTATTGTTTTACGTTAATAATAATTACGCATGTTCGTTCTTTAACATGGCAGCTTCAGACTTTCAAACGTTTTTCGTAAAAATGTAACTGCGATTTCAGCCGTAACAGGTTCGTAACTTTACTACAGGCTGTATCAACCGAAATATTATCGAGGGACCGACGACATCGCCTATAATTATTATTTCATTTTTGATTCCATCGTTATTATTTTATTTATTTTTTTCTTTTTATTCATTACTATTATTTATTAATTTTAAACATTTACAATTATTCAATATTTGATTTTGTCATAACGGGTTTGTCTTGTAAGAGACTATAACCCCACTTAGTCAAATTTTAAAAATATTATTAATTGTAAAAAAACCTGCCAAGACTCACCAAGCAAAAATGGAATAATAAAATAAAATAATTTAAATATATTTTTCTGTTTTAAAATATAAGAAGTATTATATCGACATGGTATAACATTATTAGGAGGAGAAGAGGTTTTTGATGGATGTGATCTCGAAGAGCCAAGGTCCGATTTAATTGAGCTCATGGCGAGGAGAGACAGGGCTCTAAATATAATCGTTTATTTCAGTCTCCGTGGGCGGCAGTTCGATGGATCGAGTCGTCTTATCGATACCTCCATCTCTTCAGGCCTACCATGTGCTTCCCGCGTCTTCTTTTTTTTTCTTCTATTTATTTTTTTTCCCCCCGGGAGGGGGCGTCTTTGTGAACCTAACGGTACTGTAATTTACGACGGCCACGCCTGGACCGAAGAGAGAGAGTTACTTTTACTGCCGCAGGACACTAAAGATAATTCTTTGTCGACAAAATAAAAGAATAAACGTCGCTTTTCCCTGTTTGAATCCTGCGTCATGCGAAAAACCCGAAGATATGCTCACAGCGTATTTCACTACAACTGGCCGCTAGCCAATAGGGCTTTTTCGTCACGAAATATCTTAACAAAACTACTGTTAATCGGATCAAATAAAAGTCATTTACCGTAAAACCGCTAATTAAAAAAAAAATTCATTATTTTCAATATAATTATTATGGAAGACTTATTATTGTTTAATTGTAGGTAGTTTAATGAAGTAAAATTTCTTCCTGACTCTTCTGTGTTATTAAAAGTTTTCTTACATTATTTTTCAACGCATCAGGGAATTAACTCATTTTCCGGAAAACTTCTTACGCATTTCATACCTTCAACTATTATTATTATTACTATTATTGCCTTATTACTATTACTACATCAATAATCTACAATTTCATTGCATTGTGACATTGAAATATATAAAGAATGTTACATTCTTTTAATAAGTTTTAAATAGTGTATATATATATTATGGTTATAATTATGACAAAAATAATGAAAAAGGATGTTTGTGATATAGTGATAGAAGGCAGGAAAAACTCGAGATGTCCTGAAGATGAGGAAATTCCCCGAAACGTTGAAAAAATAATGTAAGAAATCTTTTAATAAAACAGACGATTAGGGGTGAAATTTTAGTTCATAAAACCACCCAAAATAAAAAAAATAATTTTTCCAAAATCATAATATATATATATATATATATATATATATATATATATATATATATATATATATATATATATATATATATATATATACTTTTTAATTAATCCAATCAAATAATATCTCGCTGAATTGGACCGTTCGTATTTCTCATTAATTGAATAATTCGCAATTATTTCACCTTTATTTTTTACGGTCTCGTAATTAAAACACGATTTTTATGAGTATGAATGACTGTTTTTTTTTATTTCCATTTTAATTACTCCAGCTTTATAAGAAGATTATTAAAACTGTTTGAAACAAAAATTAAAACACGAAAACAAATACCAGCTTTCATTTGAATTGTATTCGCTTTTATTACTTAGTTAATTTATCTGTTTTTACATTGTTCAATCTTTTATTAACTACTTCGAAGTCATTTATTTTTATTATTTAAATGTATAATTAAAATAATAAATAAAAAAATCAGTTTTCTGTTAACGTAATCTGATATATTGCTTTAAAAAATATATATATTTGCTCAGTTAGTTCGTATTTTTCTTGATAAATGTATTTTTAAAATATTTTTATTTTACGCAGTCAGCTGAGCGCACTTCTGAAGTATCACCATCATCTTAAAAATCATTTTAAAACTTCGGAATCTTCAAGCCGTTTTATCATTTTTTTTTCTCGAAATTTTATAATATATATATATATATATATATATATATATATATATATATATATATATATATATATATATATATATATATATATATACAATAATTAATTAATCCTTGTGCTATATCTTCCTTTAACTAGGGCAACACACAATTAATAATTTTATCTTATACGATCTCGAAGTGAAACGTCAAGTGAGAAATGATTAATAATGATAAAATATATATTTTAATTAAGATGTCAGATATTATTTCTCAAGCTTTATTAGAATTTTATAATAGCTGTAATTTGTTTAAAAAACAAAAATAAAAAATGTAATCGTGTTTTATTAGGCTTATTACTTTGCAAAATGACATTTTTTTTTTTCAAGTTTCTGACAACATTAAATTAAATACTTTCAAAACTAGTATGTTTTGATAGAAACAATATGTATTTTTTAAACTTTATTTTTCACAACTCAAAAATTAAAGTGAAAAAAAAATTTAGAAGAGTTAACTTTATCTTTTAGATCAAGGAATTTTTGCAACTGGTAATCATTGAGAATTAAAAATAAAATAAATTTCCATCATAATTAAAATTTGATTCAGTTGCTTCGTAAAAAGACGTATGTGTTTTCATATGTCCAATTGAAGAATAATTAAAACAAATAATAAATAGACGGTTAATTAGTACTTCTATTTTCAAAACGAATCGAAACAATTTTTTATATAGGTGTATTTTAAAAACCTTTTTTACGCAACCAAAAGTGAAAACGAATTAAGATTAAAATTACATCCAATTTCTTTAGGGCAAAGTAGTAATACAATTTAATATCTACCATATATAATATTTATAATTTCAAATCAGAGAATTTTCGATGCAGTTACTTCGTGAGGCGACATATTTGTTTTAGGTGTCCTATTTCAAAAAAAAATGTGCATAACAAGAAATTTAAGATCAAATTACTACTAATATTTAAAAATGAATCGATTTATTCTTTTAAAAAATATTTTGCAAACTTTTTTCCTTTCTGATTTAAAATTTTTTAAATTCTCTTTCAGACCAAGTTGCAAATTTTATAGTTAATTGTTTTAAATGTTAAAAATGTTTCCACAATTCGTACTGCAGAAAAAAAATCGTATTAAACTTCGATAGTTTTAAAATATTTTTATTTTAAATTATAATAAATAAATTCTATATTAATCGCAAGTAAAAATTATATTATTTAAATCCGATGGTTTAATGCATATTTATTTATTTTTATTTTATAAATAAATAAAATGGAGTCATTATTTTTTTTAATTATTGTTGAATAATATTTGTAAACGATGGAGACAAATTTCATGCTAAGGCGTACTCAGTTTCTTCTACGATTTAAGGTGGCAATGTCAGACAGATATTTTTAGATGTAGGACAGACGCAATCAGTTCTATGGGTGACTGAACACTGTCCGAACTCCTGCCTTCAACTCTCACTTCCCCACTTCGGAGTTAATGATACGTCTCTATTAATAGTTATTATGGTAATAAATAAACAGGTATATATTATTAAATTGTATGTTTTAAAGTTTCTCTTCTAGAATAATAAAGACTTGGTGAGGCTTACCTGGTAGGACAAATCCAATATAATCAGTTGTTAGACGTGTTATCCAATACACTGAGAGCACTATACACAGTACACAGATACACTGAACACAGACACAGAAGACACTGTACTCGTAGACTGTGGACGACGACAACAACACGTCCTACACGAAGAGAGAACTGAACATCACTGACCCCTCTACACCGACTCCTGCGCCTCCTACCACTAGCGGACTACCACCACCACCTCTCCCGGCTATCTGCGGCTCTCCCGTTATATAACAGTCAAGTCTCTTCGGTATAATCACAATTGTACGATGGGATAACTTTATTTGTAATAAACTATCTGTGCCCCGCGATAAATTTGTATTGACCCCAGTAATATAAAATAGCCTTTTAAATAATAACCTATTATATGTTTTCTAATCTCATTTGTGTCCGACATTTTCAAGGAACACGGTCAATACGACAATAATTTTTTATAAACGGCAAAAGAAGTTTTACTTAAATAAGTTTCATGTTTTCACGTTTAATGTTTTCCCTTATCCTCCAATTTTATTTTTAAAATAACAATTATCAAAACTTGTGAACATTTATTTCATAGCAACCCTACTAAAACTCTTCTACAACATTCCAGCATTCAACGTTTCGGGGTATTGTCCCATCTTCAACAATATAACAAAATCCATAATCACAGTTATTTTGTCTTAATATAAAAGTATTCATCACTTTACATTCAGTATATTTCAATGTTATACAACTACCAACTACCATTTTAAATTAGTGAATGTAAAGTAATGAATACTTTTATAATAAGACAAAATAACAGTGGTTATGGATAAAGTATGGACAATATAGGAGTCAATTTTGTTATATAGTTGAAAATGGGACAATATCTCGAAACGTTGAATGCTGGAATATTGTAGAACAATGTTAGTGAGGTTGTTGAAATGGAAGAAACATGAAATAAATGTTCACAAGTTTTAATAATTGTAAATTAAAAAGTTTTCCAATTTAAAATTTGTTTTTATATGTAAAATAACGTTTTCACATAATAATTTCACATTAATTAAACGTTTGAGTAGTCAACTTAATCCAACCTGTAGGAAGTTGTGACGACAACGAAACGCAAGTTGGATACTTATTCTCTTACTAATTTATTCATGTTTACTGCTCCGTTGTTATGGGTCTTAGCGTGATGTTATGAACCCTAAAGCCTTCCCCAATGAACGGTCTATCTAACGCAAAAAGAATTTTTCAAATCGGACTTGTTTCTACATAAATTAGCGCTTCCAAAAATACAAATTCTTCAGCTTTATGTAACACTAGCTATGTCTAAAATACAAAATAACCTAAAAATATATAATATAAGGACTGAGAAGTCAGGGGAAACAAGCTATATACAATAGAGCATATAAATACGATACAAACTAAAACTTTTCAAGAAGGAATAAGACTGTCCGGGAGGCGGTCAAAAAAAGCATATAGATACCGACGTTTCGACCCATTTTCAAGGTTTTCATCAGAACTTAATAAACAAGATACAAAAAAATAAAATAACGATATATAATATGAATGATGTTAAAATTGACAAAGCAAATAAATAAAAAGACATAATGAGAAAAAAATGGAAACAGTGATGAATTTGTAAAATGTTATAAAATAAAACTGATAAAGTAATAATAATAATGATAATAATATGGCTTTATTGACTTCATTTTCATGACAAAAGCCTCTCCCGGAGGAGGAATAATGGAGTTCAGCTCTACAATATAATTTTTCAAGCATAAATATTGAAGATAAAAATATAATAATATACTACCATATAAAATAAAATAACACTAAAAATAAAATAACAATTATAACAGTAATAATAATAACTAAAAACAAATAAGTTAAGAATAAATGATTAAACTTATAGTTAATAAAAGTAACTATTGATAATAATAGATTAAACTGACAGAGAATAATAATAACAATAACAATTATTGAAAAAAAATTAATAACAGCAATAAATAAGTAAAACTGGGAAATCATAATTTAAAAAATAAATAAACGGACAAAATTTAATAACTCGAAACTCTAAATGTGGTAAAGGATTGACTAAGCAAAATTGCAATTAATATAAAAAATACAAAATGTAAAATAACAAATATAAAATAACAATACAAAATAGCAATAGAAATTGTCACATGTACCTCCTGACTTCTCATTCCCTCATATAATATAATAAACTATAATATCGTGCTCATTTTCATTTGCTAAAGACATTTTCAAAAGGAACGGGTATAAAGCCAAAATAAACTTTTATAGATAGCAATAAAGTTCACTTAAATAAGTTTCAAATCTTCCCAGTTTTTATTCCTCCTTTACCCTCCAATTTTGTTACTTAAATAACGTTTTCAGACAATAATGTCACACTTATTAAAAAGTTTGTGTAATTAACTTGCTTCCAAGCGTATATATAGAGAGAGTTGCCATGATAACTAACTACCCGTACGCAAGTTAGATACTTTTTCTCTTAACTATTTATTTATAGTTACTACTCCGTTGCTATGGAAGATATTAAAAAGCTTAAAGCCTTCCTCAAAAAACGGCCTATATATCGCAAAAAAAAAAAAAAAATTCATACAGGGCATGTAGTTCCTGAAACTAGCGCGTTCAAATAAACTAACACTTCAATTTTAAAAATTAAAAGTTGATTAATTGCATAAAAATGCTACAACTTATTATGACAAGCAATAAGTGCAATGTAATGTAATATAATTAAGGCGCGTGTTAAATTATCTAATTTACTATTCCCAAGTAATTTAGTTTTATAGCTAGGATGTAATTAGTTTAATAGTATTTTTTTTAGCATGGGCTGTTATCTATAACAAAAATTAATTAAAAAAAACAGAATAATTCTAAACCTTAAATAGTAATATATTATTAAAATCAACGGTGATTATTTCAGGTTTTCGCTGACAGACGAAAATTTACGAGTTCTGTTTTGGACTGGGCACGAGGTCTTGTGCCTGCCGTCCTTGGCATTTCACCGCTCAGCTAATAGTTCACGCATCTCAAGGATAGTACCATAGATCACACCATTATATATACATATATATATATATATATATATATATATATATATATATATATATATATATATATATATACACACACAAACACACAGGCGAACCTGTATCTATCGAACACGAAGGTTCCTTGAAAAAAATTGGATATTTGGAAATTTCGATATAAAGAAAGATTGCAATTTTTCAACCTGTTCAGGTTAAAAACAATTACAGCTTTTTTTTAGGGTTAAAGAAGTACCCCGGCAATTTTTTGGGGTTACTGATATAAAAAAGACAATTTTTTAGGGTTAAAGAAAAACAAAACTGAACCATCAATAGCACTTATTTGAAAAATTACACAAATTACATCTGTGATTCCTGCTTTTGTTTACATAAAAACATATTAAAAATCAATTTATTTTATTTTCGCTCAAAATAGCTTCCGTCTTTCTGTGTTTAATTCACCACCGAAGTCATCTTTAGCAGGCGTACTAATGATAAAGGCAAAGTTAACTGAATTTAAAATGAAAATTTCACTTTATGCTAGGAAAGAGATTAAGAGAATTTAGGTACTCCTGTGCTTCTTCTGAAACAAGATTTTCAATATTTTTCAATATTATCTATTCTTATATTCGTAAACTAAGGGCTCTTTTTGATAACAGTCTCATTTTATATATTTTTTTAAATTGGAAATTTTGTACGATATATAGAAATTTTATTCGATATACAGAATATGTTTTCTAATAAAAATTCAAGTTTTCTAAAAGAAGTTCGATAAAAAGAGATTTTCGATACATGGAAGTTGGATATACAGAGGTTCGACTGTGTATATATATAAACATATATTGTAAATTTTATTAATTTTTAATGATGTAAAGAAGAAATTTAATTAGTCCTTGTTTTAAAAACTTTAAAATATTCCAACAGAAATATTTAAAAAAACAAATTTCTGCGTCATAAAACATTCATTTTACTATGTCGTCTATAAAAACGCATTATTTTAATTTCAACTACTTTCTGCATAATGTTTATTTTTATCAGTCACTAGTCAACATCATTGTCATCTATTACATAACTTGAAATATCATAATTATCACGATATTATTTACATACTTCCAAATCTTCGTACTAGTAGTCATTTCAATAAATAGTATTCATATATTTTGTTATATCATGAATAATGTACTTTATTATTTCATGTAATTCATAATCTTTCCTTCACTCTTTTCACATTACTTTAATTTTCATTATTTGCAATTGACATTTTTTTTTTCTTTATGCTTCATATATTTTTATCATAATTGCCATTTTTGTTTATTACCATCTTTTATTACTATTATTGGTACCTACTGCCTCTGTTGTTATCAATGTCATCTTATTTTTTCTCTGATGGTCTAAAACTTAGGCCGAAACATTGGCATAAAATAAAATAAGTTACACTTATTAGTATGTTTTTCATTGACCGCATCCCCGACCAACTTCTTCTTTATTTGTAAACAATTTTTATTAGAAACAAAGGACCCAGTATTATTTCAAAGCCAAAGTGATTTCAATAAAGTTTACTGAAACTTTACAGAGAGCTAGTTTTTAACATTCTCACCAAAAGTCTCGGTACAACTTTACAAGAGGGGCGCGTTATCACTGGTTACTCCCGAAGTTACCCGAAGGTCGCCGGATTAGCTTACTCTAGCCCCATTTGTGCTAACTGCTTTGCATTCAATTGTAACATTCGTGTTCATTGCAATTATTACTGCTTCAATTACATAATATTTAAAATTATTAGTGCTGTCGACTTCCGCTCATTACGTTCGCCCAAGAAATAAACAAAACAGCAACGGATCGTTTTAAGTGGAGGTCGGGTCCTTACCGTAAATTTAAATTATCACTCCTTTTAATTATTACTACAAATTCCCAAGATCATCGGAAATCGAAAACACTAACAATTTTAAATAATATGTAATTAAGGCAGTAATAATTTTAATAATTGCAATGTATACGAATGTTACAAATGAATGCAAAGCAGTTAGTACAAATGGCGCTAGAGTTCGCTATTCCGGTGACCTTCGGGTAAGATCTGGAGTACCAGTGATAACGCGCTCCTCTAGTAAAGTTGTACCAAAGTCTCTCTGAGTACAAAAACATTCTATGACAGGATTTGAATCGAATTAAGGTCTCATGAATTCTATAACGGAATGATAGAGTATCGGACACAATAACGTATTCAACGATGCATTTATTTCAATATTTACTTTTTCAGATGTATGCATATACCTACATACACAAGGGATATATATCGACGTCATTATTTGAAAAAGGCGTAAGCGCCATTTAGCAAACTTATATATGTGTATATATATATATATATATATATATATATATATATATATATATATATAAATATATAAATAATATATAAATAAATGGGAGGAGATGTAACAATACAAGTAATACTAATCAAAATAGCAAAATTAGCAATCCGATTGTTCAAAATCGCATTAGAGTTTAACCAAATCCAAATCAGATTCAATTCTACAATCCGAACTAAACCCGTTTCCATATTACGGAATATAATATAATGTAATAACTTGATTATAACTGCATTAAATACAATTAATTCTAAATCAGTAATAATATTGAATTATCCTCTAAATGCATTAACGAGAGAGATAGGAGATTCAGGAAGGAATTAATTTGGTAGAATTATTAGGGCGTTCTTATCGGATTAAATAAAAAAAATAAAAAATTAATAACTATTAATATTTTTAGATATGATAAGAAATTTCCTTAATTAAAAAAAAGGTGACCTTCAATTTGTATAATGGATAAAAAAAAATTAACGTTGCTTGAAGGTCTTTAGATATTAAATAAAAATCTGTAGAATTAAAATATTATTATATACTTGATTTAGATCTATATCTTGTGAAATAAAAAACTAATTAAAAGCAACATAAAAAAACTTCCCAAACTAGAAATACATTATTTTAAAAACATATATATATATATATATATATATATATATATATATATATATATATATATATATATATATACATATATAAATTTAATCACATACAAACAGGTTCTTCATTATGAAGTATTCACTAGTATGTTTTTAAAATATTTTATGTGTAATTTGTATTGGGATATGCTGACCCTACCAAAGACGACAAATCTAAAGAAAAGTTATTTTTAAATAACTTGACTAAATGCAAAAAAAAATGCAATAAATTTTAAAATTACAAAATTAGAATTAAATAAGTTTTAATCAGTTTTTACTAATGACCAAGACCAGTCTTAGTTTTGACTACAGATATTTTAGACTCTTATGACATCCAGAGTTACAAACTTTACCAGTTTTTTCTTACAATTTTTAAAGATGTAAATAAGAACAAAACAGAAAGTTACCATCGAATGAAACAAAATCAAAATAACCAGATAATAAAATTATAACATAAGAGGGATTCATAGCATATTTGTGGTACATTACTTTTTTACTGTTTAATGAAGAAAAAAATATATAAAAGTAAAGTTGGAGTTTTACCTTATAATGGCAGGAAGTTCAGTTAATAAAGACAGGATCTCATTAAGTTTATACGAAATTGCGAAGCTCTGTGAAAGAAGCTTAAATATAGAACATTAACGTGTTCAAAGAGATCGCGGGCTGAGTCACGAGTGAGTCATTCTTGAATAGTCGAGCTACTCTGCATCGATACTGATTTAAATAAACGTTATATTGATAATAAACATAGAATATTATCTGTAGGAATTGAAATAATTATGTGTTGCGAGAATTTAAGGATTTTAAACACCACGAGGAATATAAAAATGAATGCCAGAGACCTGACAGTCAAAAGTTATCTTTGCTACTGGCTAAATATGGAGAGCCATAATTAAAACTAAATTGAATAGCCTTGTAATTTCATTGGTTTTATATAATATCTAGTTATAATTGCATGATTTTATTACCTCAAGTAATAAAACAAAACTAAGGCAGAGGAAATTATGGTATTGATCTATCAAACAATTCATTAAAATATCGATTTACTCTTTATTATTTTTAATATCTAATCATCAATTCCCGAAACATTACTTTCACTCTTGGACAAGAAATCTATCCTCCAATATTTCGACAATGTTCAAATTCCGCAGAAAGACACAATACGATGCCTTGGCCTGGCATTTGACACACATTAAGAACAAAAGAAAAATGTTAAACCTAAGATTAAATTTATTATACTCACTCCTTTCAAGATGTTCAAAATTGAAACAGGCAGATATTAAACAATCACCTACCAAAGCTCATTCGGACCTACGCTTCAAAGATATATCGAACAGTCAAAAAGACTCGAATACGTAAACTTCCAATTTTCGAGTAAAATAACTTTTAGGGCACAGTTATATGCCAACGCATATGCCAACAGTTAACGAACACATACGGACCCACTACAAACGATTTCATAACAACTTACACGACATACTAACTCACTCATTCAAGGTATGGCACATACTCGATAAGAGCTGTAGAAGGCTGGAAAGGAGCTGGATGGAGGGATTTTCTTGCATAACTGTATACTGTAAATCAAGGCAGGTGTCACTAGATATTACTCTCTACAAAGCTAACTAAAATAAATAAATAAAAAATATTCCAGTAAAGAACTTAATATAGTTCATATAATCGAATATTTACCATATTCCTTTATCAATGTTAGAATATTTTAAATGGTCCAATTTGATTAATATTTTATGTTTTAGAATATAATAATGAAACAATATAAAAGTAATAATAAGGAAAAGCCAAAGTAGGACAGTAACATTGTATAAAAATACTATTAATTTATTAATGTTAGATGCATATAGCATTTTATATGTTAATGTATTATGAAAATGTGATGTATCATATGTTAATTATGACTATTATGTTAATTCAGTCAGGAATTTGTTTTATCTAAGGAAAGTTCTGGGACCAGATGTCCTGGGGTTACGCAAATAAATATTAATTTCAATGTATGTATGAAAAATTTATTTTTAATTAGAATAAAATAATTATTAAAAACTGAATTAAAAACAGGCAATCTTCAGGACCAGTGTCTTATTCTATATATGTAAGACCGCCGTAGGCTTTTTATTTAATAACCCTTAGAATAAGATTGTGGAAAAAAAAATCGATATTTTTGTCCGATATTTTTTTTCTCGATAAATCGTAATTTCGATATTAAAAATTTGATATTTTTCCACAAAAAAAAAGAAAGAAAAAATATAAAATAAAGAAAGTTTACAAAGACGGCGGGTTCGAAAAACGAAGAACCATAAAGACGTATGGTGTATTGAGTTCGTGTTACTATGTATAATGGCTGTGTCCTAGGGACGGGATGGCGAAAGCAAAATATCGATATCCGTTAACAATATCGATATCTTGAAAATATCGGCATACAAATATCGATATCTTGATAATATCGACATAAAAATATCAATACCTTGATAAGATCGCCATACAAATATCGATATCTTGATAACATCGATATTACCTGTATACAGATAGCAAATTACCTGTTTCTAAATATATAAAGTCTGCTGTAAATAAACACAATAATAAACAGTATTTTTCTGTTGTTTTTTTTTGCTATGTATTCTACAAGAATTTCTTTCAGTTTTTTTTTTTTTTTTTTGTTTATGTAAGAAAAAACACATCTCTTTCCATAGCTACAGCATTTATGTCCCATCTAAGGTTTTGTATATAGATTTCTATTTTGTATGTATATACTTATATATTTTTATTTATTATATAACATATCTCATGGCCAGAAACAATGATTATATTTTTGTACATATTAGCTTATTTTAAAGGGACTTCGTCCCACAATAATTTTTTTTTCTATCTATCTATCTTAATGATATCGGCAGTGAAATACCCATTTTATAAAAAAAATATCTTAATTATATCGGCACAGAAATATCGATATGTGTGTGATCCTTTAAAAGATTAATAAAATATCGAGGCCCGATATATCGAAATATCGATATATTTTTTCGATATATCGAAATACAGTTTCGATATATTAAAAAAAATGTCGATATATTATTTCGATATCCACATCCCTCTCTACCTTAGAAGGGATGACCAACTGTGGATTCCTATTATTAATGTTACGGGTGATACCTGGAAGTGGAACCGACGGAGCTGCAATGCAATCACTGGCCTTCGATGCCTTATTCAAATTATCCCTGTCATCGCTCACCGACTGCAATGTGGCTTTGCAGCTGCAGCCGGGATGCATTGCACTCGGAGCAAACTGCCCATAGAGACCGGGCCGTGGCAAATCGATAAAAGCTACAAGGCCTCTCTCTTCCTAACTCACCGGTTCTTCGTGAAGGTCCATCAAATGATCGAATGCTCTCAAATTGGAACGTGACTCAAAGGATGAGCTCACATCTTTAATTTTTTTTTTCATTTATGCGAGGGACATGGTGAAAAAAAATTGCATTCATTAAAAAATTCAACTTCTAGCTCTCAAATATGCTAGAATACACAGCGTGCATTAGTTTAATGGGCATCTTTCAAAGTCATAACAACCTTATGCAGTAGGCAGGAGCGCAAATATGGAGTTGGCCTTTATAACAATAAAATACAATATCAGATTATATTATATGTAGTAATACAATTAGAAACTAACATTCCGGATGCTCATTAAGCATGCTATCCTAGTCCCAGAATAAAGTTCTTTTATCTATCTATCTATCTATCTATATATGCTATTTGTGCTATTCGTCGAATTTCATCAATAGTATGCAGCATAAAACAACCAAACAGTCTCGGTATAGCAGACTTGATTGTATACTTTGGCAGTGCCAATTTACTAAATACCCGCCATAATGTTTTATGAGCTCACAGGTTACTTTACGTTTTGTAATGTTTACTTACTTCAGTAAAATTAAAAACGTTTTACTTTGTGTCACTTCAATGGAGAAGTAGAAGAAAGAAGAGTAACAAAAGATGGTCAGAGAAGGCCATATTTCTTGTTTTACAAAAAAATATTCGGAAATAAAAACAAATTTGAATAAAACGAAGTACATCATCTTACCACAGACAGCGCTATTGTCGTAAAAATTCCAGAGGTTTTTTAGAAAACCTAAATCTAGCGGAACAAACCACCAAAAAATTGAATAAATATGAGTAAAAATTATGAACATATTTAGCACAAATGTATATGTATATGTATGTATATATATATATATATATATATATATATATATATATATATATATATATATATATATATATATATATACACTGCTAAATAGGTTCATCATTTTTATTCGTTTAGAAACTAAAAAAATGAATGATTAGAAAAAAATTGTTTGAAAAAGCAACTTGAGTTTTAAAAAATTAATTTAAGTAAAAAAATATGCTATTATACCTCGACTAATGTTTTTAAAACAATTTTTTTGCAATCACTCTAATTTTTAGTTCCTAAACAAATAAAAAATGGTGAACCCATTTAGAAGTAAATTTATATTTTTAAAAAGCAACTGAAAAATACCAAAAACCTTCAAAACGTAAAAAAAAACTAAAGGTTTTTAAAAATAAATCTGAGGGAATAAATCACAATCTGGCAACAGCCAGGCCTAGATATGTATATGGATATTTTTAAATATTTATATATGTATGTTACGCATATATATGTGTTTACGCTATGGAGTATATAGACAAACCATCTCGCCATCTATTCTTGTTGACATAAAATCTCTCGACTATAGCATGCTTAATAAAGCTGTGAGTACACCAATCGTGTACTAATTAGTATAATGTATATCACATCTTCAAATTTTGGGTAAGAAGCCTGAAAGAGGGCCTCAAAATTTGGCTGCCACAGGTCTCCAAAATCATACGCAACTGGCAGTACAGGTAACATTATACCTCGTAGACAGAACTCAAGTTATTAAGTTAGTGAAAGCAGCTTATAGAAGAGGTGTGAAGAGAAGAATAGAAAACGGTTTCTAACCCAGGTAATCCCACAGGTAAAGACGACCTAGAAAAAAAAAGTCAGGTATGGTCTGGTTTTACGGAGTTTTCAAGGGTTATATTTGTCAATATAGGATTTACCTAAATTAGGGATGAGCTAAAATAATAGTTTTTATTTTTGTATCAATTTATTTTTAATGTACTATTTTTTTTGCGGCTCCTCTAAAAGTTTTACCTTGCAATCAAGATGGCAACGCCATCTCATCTTATAGTATTCATTAAAAAAACAAAAATTTATAATTGAAAAGAAAGGTTATAGACAGGGCCGGATTACGCTATATAGAGTTCCATAGGCGATGCCAATCTCAGTGTCTCTCGCAGATTTTAATTGTCTAATTAACAATGCGAAACTAACAGAAAGTAATCAGTGCGGCCAATCTAAATAATGAAAGTGCCTGGAGTTAATTTGGAATACGTTCTGAAACTATATTGAAACATTGCCGAGTAATGCTGAGAGAGGTAGCTTCAGGCCAATTGTCTATGTCCGTCAGTGTAATTGATAGGGAAGGATTTAGGGATGTTGAAAAAATATCGATATTTTTGTCAGAAATACTTTTTTCGAAATATCGATATTAGTTTTTGAGTATCGAATACTAATATTTTCAAAAAAAAAAAGAGAAAAAATATAATTATTTTTTTACATAGACGGCGGGTTCGACAAACAAAGAAGTTCTTTGAAAGATCCATAAAAACTTGTGGTGTGGTGTGTTCGTGTTACTGTAGTGGTCTGTAGTGGTTGTGTTCTAGGGATGGGATGTCGAAAGTAAAACATCGATATTGATATCGGTTAACAATATCGATATTCTGATAATATCGGCACAGAAATATCGATATGTAGGGTCCCTTTAAAAGATCCTTAAAAATATCGATCCTCGATTTATCGAAATATTTTTCGATATATGGAACTACTATTTCCATATATAGAAAAAAATTCAAAATATTTTTTTTCTCGATATTCGCATCCCTGCCTTTTGAGTTAAAAAAATTTAGATTGTATTTTATGCCAATACAATCTCAATTTCTTAACAGTAGTGTTTGAAGAAAAAAAAATTATTGTTGTGTCAACATTCACAACAGGTAAGTGAAAAGTTGAAATCCAAAATATTCCGGTAAAATTATAATATTTTATAATATAGCAGGAAAAATTAAAATATTTAATATAGTTGGGAAAATTAAAATACCTAATATCCCTAGCTGGGAAAATAAAAATATTCATTATAGTTGGGAAATTTTAGATTTTATCCTATCCAACAAATTGCAATAACGTTCATAACTAACCTTCAATTCAATTCAAACCCTTTTGCCCTTCTTTTAAACGTAAGAAATTACAATATTTTTATTGATAAACGAACACGTAAATCATAAATTTATTTATAAATTTATAAATATAATAATATAATTTATAAATATAATTTATAATATTTATGATCATTTTATTTAATAATATTTTATTTTAATATTGATTTTTATTTTTAATTAATTTTAATATTTTATTTTAATAATTTTTTAATAATATTTATAATAATTTATAAATATAATATAAATAATTTATAAATATTCATTTATAAATATAAATAATATATATATATATATATATATATTTATATATATATATATATATATATATATATATATATATATATATAAATATAGAGAGAGACATGTTTAAATCTTTCAGCCCCTTTTGAAAGATTAAAAAAAATATCGAAGCCAGATACATCGAATTATTGATATTTTTCTCGAAAATATCGATATATATTTTCGATATTCACATCCCAAGACGGATTTGAAATTTTAGCGCCCGTAAGCTCCAGAGTTTTTACCGCTCCCTCTTCAAACTTTCGAGGGGAAGTGGGGGATGGAGGATTTGGTTTTTCCTGCAATTTTCCACAGGAAAATAATCTTTATTATGACAATTTTAATGTTATCGCATAATAACATCATTTATGAATACATTTGGAGAAACATTTTTTTTTGTATTTTCGGTATATTAAGTAAATTGAATAGCCCAAGAAGCTATTGGAAATAAGTTTAATCTCTTCGATAGCTATCAACACAAAATGCATATGGTGATGTTGTAGTGTCTTGCGGGGATTCATTTAGTGGTTCCCTCTTTTTGCTTTGTTCGTCCTCCTTTTATTGTTATAAAGGCCAATTCGAGACCCCCCTTGGGCCGAGGCCCGTGGCATTTGCCACCTGGCCACCTGCTGTTTACGCCCTTACGTCCCCACCCACTAACCCGCTACTGTGAGATATTTTCCATTGATTGAAATATTTATCTGATTTTGTATACTGAAAGAAACTATTTCAAATAATCAGATTGTTATTAAACATCCTACACCAGTAGAGGCAGATTGACAGCAAAGCGACACGACCGAGCAGCAACCTTTGATAGACCTGTTCTGAGCCATACGCTCTACCCCACAGACAACCAGTCTAACTTGCTGCAAAAACGCTCACGACAATAATTACATACACCAATAAACTATACAAAAGAAAATTAAATGAAGACTTATCTTAACTCATAATAAACATTTTGTTTGTTATATAAACAATTTTTTTTTTTTTTTAGCGTGGTCCTTCTTTCAATGTGCATGCACTCCCTGGCAATGTGCACCCTAGACTCCGGGCTTGGTAATTGAGTTTAATTTTAAATATACACCTCATAAGTTTATTGTTTGTCCTTTAAGAATAAACCTGAAGTCTTTGTAAAACTAATTAAAACCACTAATTTTTCTCAGGAGCAACGGGGCCCCTGAGAGGTGCGGGGCCCATAGGCAGTTGGCTACAATAACTAATGGATAATCCGCCACTAGTTTTAGAACTATCTGAATACAGTAAAAAGCTTTTACTGGCATAGTAGATGTTATGGAAATTAATTCCTGAAGGCGCTTTAGCGGTGACAGCCGGTGAAAGTAAAAAACGAAAAGAAAAAAAAAAGTTTAAAGTTAAAAAGAATTTTAGAACATTGCATTTATTTAGTGTGATAGAATAATATGTTTCATATGAAGAGGTTGGAGCAAGAATGTGACAAGACACAATTTTGAAGAAACTGAGTATCTGAAAAACGATACTTTTTTCTCTAAATCAATCTTTCCTAGGTTAGCTTGGGTACATTTCATAAGGTTCTATTATCGAATGGATTGTACCCAAACTAGCACGAAAAGAGCTAAATAGAGAAAAATAGCGTTTTGTCCAAAATACTCATTTTGTCCTAATGTCATATTCTTGTCAGAAGCCCTTCTTATCTTTATTATAGCCTTGAGGATGAATTTTAAAAAATAAGTGATGGTAAATTATAAAAAATAAAAAAATTACAATTTTAAAAAAAATAATAGATAACCCTGTAGAGCTATTGAAAAATAAACGATTTAATTTTAATTTTTTTTTTTAAATTCACCTTCACTGATCAAACACACACACACAGTCAACTATTATCCATAACTTAAATTTAATTAATTACTAAATCAAATTTGTTTCCAAATTTCTTAAGTTTTGGTTGTTGATTTATTATAGCACAGTTCTTTAAGGTCTACACATATAGATACATGTATAAATGCATATTAAGATTTTACCAAACTTTTACGTTATGCATACCCCACATTAAAAAAACAATAAATCAGTAAGCAACCTAGGTTGTCCTCAATTCTGAAGTGCCACTGCATTCGTAATTTCAGTAAATGTAACTCCTAGACGTGTACATGACACTCGGCTAATAAATTATTTACATTTGACCTCTGTGCTGAGTAGTGACTATGTCGAAAGACCATTTTCGAGACAGAATCGATTCTCTCTACCACTAAAGATATCTTTTCAGGGAACACTGAGCCTGTAGTTTTCATGAGTTGAAATGAGATGCCGGCTAATTAAACAACTCTTGAAATGGTCTATGTAACTTTGTACAAGTATGTATTTATATATTTATAATATTATCTATTATCTGTTTTTTTTTGTTTATAATTTAATTAAGTTCCCATAATGCAGCCAAACAAATGCTGAACAACTTGTATATTTGTGTTGTTCGTAGGGGACAGAGGGTTTAATTTAATTTATGTGGTTAATTTTTCATTTCATTACGTTTAAAAAAAAAAAATGACGTGCGCGCATCACAACATTTTCACTTACAACCCTACTTGAGGAGAAATTCCAATATGTTTCCATGGAAACATTTAAATAGCATAAAAGTTTAAGTTATGAAGAACAACAGTCACTTAAGTTTATGCCTTTTTCATCACTCTCAACTTCTATGGCTTCTACTTTCTATTAAATTAATGTTTGATATTAATTTTTCGCAAAATATTAAGCTTTCTACTGCATATTATAAATATATATTACTATTATTACGGAAATTTGTTTTCAGCCTGAGAAAATGTTACTTCTTTAGTTGATTACCAAATTCATTCATAGCTAATATTTATCCATTTTTTTATCATTACTAACAATGAAAGTCGGTTAATTATTTCAAATAAAGAAAATTAAAGATAATTTAGAGGAAGCCATTATTAAAATTCGGCATTTAAGCTCTGTGCGACTATTACAATGAGGATAAGACCTAGCTGATATTAAAGATCATTTAATTGTACAATGATAAAACGAGTTTGTTCAAAATCATTAGAGCCTTTTTAAGAAAATTGTAGAAATTTGTAAAATCTATTATATAAAGTGGTACTTCTGATAGGTCGATTTTGGCGAAAAAGTTACTGTAACATCCCAGGCATAACCTATCTTAAATAAGAAATTTCAGTTTCGTATACATTTTCATTTTTGTGCTAGACATACACACACAGACCATTTTGCGAGTATTGGTTATTTGGATTCAGGAGACCTTAGAACGTATGTGCACGATCTCAATATGTCAATATATATATATATATATATATATATATATATATATATATATATATATATATATATATATATATATATATAAATGAAAGTAATAAGAAACTAAGAAGTTACAAATGACAAACACAAAATCGTAACGATGGTCAACGGTAATGACCATCAAAGAGACAAATAAAATAACCTTACAGACAAATAAACTACAGACACGCAGACCATTTTGCGAGTATCGGTTATTTGGACTCAGGAGACCTTAGAACGTTCGCAATACTTCAATATATATATATATATATATATATATATATATATATATATATATATATATATATATATATATATATATATATATGTATATATATAAATATATATATATATATATATATATATATATATATATATATATATGTATATATTGTAATTATACATACATACATACATAACTGTAAATGATGAATTATAAAAACATCGATGGGTTGATGACAAGAGGTCGGGTCCACCATAATAGGCAAGGGCCACGTTGCTACGCGACACCTGCCGCACATAAATAAAGAAATAAAAACGCCACAGCTGTAAATCAGGATTTGAAGGGAGGGGGAGAGAGGGAAACATCGAACGAGGCCTTAATGAACATCGATACCGAACCAGGATATACTCGTAATTAATATAGATAGGGACAGGATACATTGAGCTGTCGAACTCTACCTTCCTGGCCAAGCCCAACTTAACTAGAGCATCTCGAAATAACGGTCATTATAATAATTTCAATTCCTTGTATGATTATTAAAACGCTGGTTATAATAATATTACACAATAGTTTATTATTTTTAAATAATTATGTATGCAAAAAATACATTGAAAAATTATTTGGATTTTTTTTTTATCAGTTGATATCCGTATGATGGTATAGAAGGATCAATCTAATTAGGGATTGATAAATTATTTGCCACTTCTATAAATTCGTTTTATTGAAAACTAGTTTCGAATATTAATATTAATACAGATTTATATTAATCTAATTTAGTATGTATAATAATACCAAACTATATTTTTAATTGTTTATTTTTGAATTTTTTTGGGTGTTTTTAGAACTGAGGATGAATATATAACATTCGAAAATAGTTTTGAATGTTATATTATATTTGAAAAAAAAATTATAGAAGTGGCAAATAATTTATCAATCCCTAATTTTTTTTTTTATCCTTTGGTTCTTATTCTTTAATCCTAAACACTTTATAGTTTTCTTCTGTCTTCATATATGGCTGAGATATGGGCGTATAAAACCTCTAATAAGCCTAAATTGGCCACCAATTTGGGACAAAACCTGTGACATTTAAAAAAAATCGGATTTTATAGGATTTCTGGATTCTGCGTATCTTGAAAAAAATCAAATTTCGAGGAGTCTTTCATTTTTATTTTTTATTTTTTGGACGACAACAAAGGTTCACTATAGAAAATAATAAACCATAAATGAAAGAAACAAGAAAATAAAGTAAAACATAATTATAATGATATAAGGTGGTGAGAGTTTAGTAGAGTGTAAAAATGTTGACGAGTGACTATGAAAATAAAAATAATGCTAAAAATTAAAATAGATAATAAATAAAATAAAGGAGTAAAATATAATGTTATGAAAACTTAAAGGTAGAGTAATACATCTATAGTTATTATCATAAGTGGGATGATAGAAAAATAAGGACAGAAACAAGAAGGAAGAGGAAAGGAGAAAAATACTTAATAATTACATACCGGAGAGGCGTAGGCCAAGGCCTGCACCTCTCTGGTAAAATATGATAAAATAAATCTTACTTTTGATGACGCAGTCTCTTTGGCAATAGCATGCTTATCTGAAAAAAAAAAGAGATCAATATAATAGCTAGAATATAGTTTATATTATATAAAGAAACACTAATATTTTATATAAATACCATTACTTTATTATTATAATTTATATTTAATATATATACACTAAATTAAGTTGTTAAAGATTTAGTCTAAAACTTTATCTATATCTATACACGTATCTATAAATAGCTCTTGACTACTTAAGAAAGATTGGCATAATTAAGTAGGTGCCATTGAAGAATGGCAACATTACAAGAACTGAAAGCCTTGAAGCGTAACTCGTTGATTGATTTTATTCTTTTTTCTGGATGTGATTATATTTTGTTCTCTGTTTATTCATTTATTCTATTATAGAGTTAATTAATTTATTCACATTGGTTATAATGTGTGTAACCGATTTAATTCTTATGATGCTAAAAAAGGTTATATTTTAAGGAAACTGAAGATATAGAAAAAAGGTTTTATATTTTTTTTTTACATCTTTAAAACATTTTGTTTTCACAATATAACATACATTTTTTTTTCTTTTTTCTTAAACCCAATTCTACCATTTTTCATAGTAACGTAGAGGACCAATATCCATTTTACTGTATCTTAGATATATTTTAAGGTTTTTCTGAACCATTATTTTAACCAACATTTTCATATCTGTCCACCTTGGTTATGGAGCTCAAATCTAAATTGAAAAAGTTCTTAATCAATCTAACATACTTGAAGCAATAAAAAGACTCAATCAACTCTAAGCAATCAATTTATTCGGAAGCGAATGCATTTATTTAATATACTAAAAAAAAATTACAAATTGTAATGATATTCATATGATTGTCACTTGTTCGTCTTTTATTCAGTAATTAATAAAACTGCGCCAGTCTGTTCAAGTTTGCAAGTATTATAAACGAGGTACTATACTTAGTCGTTCAAATTAATTATTTTTTTACGTAGCGTTCAGTAGTATAACATCATGAGAAAAAGATAAGATCACGTAAATGCAGACCAGAGACAGCATATCTCACACAAACAGCCAAAAAAGGACCCATAAAATAAAGAGAAATTGTTGAGTATCTAGGATTGGTGTATTGTCTATATGAAGTCTTTTTAGACTGTCGATGTGAGATGAACTATTTATGCCTGCACCGACGAAACATTGACGTTTTTGAAATCTTTTAATAATATTATTATAATTTTATCGCGATGTTATTGATTAATTTCGTTGCAGATCTGCTTGATGGATTAAGGCAATGACAGCTATAATCCCGAATATTTTTCTACGACACTCACTCTTCGCTAACTTTTGAGTATGGATATTTGGTTTCCAACATAACACGATCCATAGACCTAACCATGGTTCGCTAACAGTTCTATACCGGACGGACCAGGCACCTTAAGTCGCGTGATCCTGCAGAGGACAGGGTACAACGCTCTTCAGCAGCAGACCGTGCCATACAACCGCTAGCCGCAGGAATCTCTTTAATTAAAACGGAACGTGGGGAGGCATCCACAGGGACTACACACATTAGCTCACCTACTGCAGGATAATTTGGAAACGGCTGGGCGGTGTTCCAGATTAACGGTACGAGCGTCATAGCGGTGCTGGGGTGTGACCTTACAGCAGTCTGGAAGCGTGGTTGGTAAAGAAAATCGAAGCCTTTAAAACATACATCAGAAACTCGACAACTAAAGCGTTCACACCTTTGCCAAGCCTAAGCAAGTCAAACGCGAAGACTAATGGCAAACGTATAATGACGGTTCACAAAAGAGTAGAGTTCACACGCTATTGTTCCGGCTATTCCATATTTTGTCGGTCGTTAATTTCGGTTTAAACTATATGCATTTTATAAAAAAACATTTAAAAATATAAAATAAAATATATGTTATATAAGTACACCAATATCCGGATGCAACACTACCACTAATGTGGAATTACCCACACGAACCGAATCGGACTCAAACACAGACAAGGCAAGCAAAACTACCCCCTTTGCACGTTAGATTTGAAAAGATTTGGCAAAGGTGTGAAGCACCTTAAGGTAGGGATGGGATATCGGAAGCAAACATCAAAATATCGAACACAAACATCAACATATAAATATCGATATAACTAATAGTTCTGCGATCAGAAGACTTCGCGAACCAATTTAGCCATTTTTGCATCCGTCTATTGCATAGGCATGGAACGTGCGGCCTTCATAAAAGCTAGCTCTGGTATTAATCTTAATTTTTATAATATATAAGATAAATAAATATTAATTAATACCAAAGCTTTTATGAAGGCCGCACAAAACATCCGAGGTGCACGTTACCCACCTATGGTCTATTCTAATAACAACCCAAATCTGTTGAATACGAATGTGACTCTGCATTAGCCTACGCAGACTTAGTTCACACCGTTCCCTTGTAATAATTACATCAGTTATACAATTGAAATTCTTAACGTAAAAAAATTACCAGAATTAAAAAAAGACAATTCGCGAATAATCATAGTATCCATTATAGAATCGATCAATTTTCTTCATTTCAGAAATAACTAAATCTCCTCAAAATCATTGTGATTACCTCATCTTACTTTTCCTTTACCATCCGTGTCGATGCTTATGTAAAAATTACCAAATATGTCCAGAGGATATTCATGTCGAATTTGGTCGTGACTACGAAACAAACACATTTTGGATGATAAGAGGCAATAAAACGAACGCCGACTTGGATCGAAATTAAATAAAAAATATTTTAAAAACCTATGGTTAAAAAAATTTCGATTTCGATGATATCAGAACTTTTATAAAGTAATGTATCAAGTAAACGTAAGTCTTCCAATGGAGGACAAAAGTAGTATTGATTAATTTGAATTATAAACAAAATATATCGATAAAAATAACGGTTTGAGTTTTGCATCACTGTTTCTAAAGTAACCTATCTGCAACCAGTCGCAAATGGAATATCGGAAAGATATCTATTTGAATTTCGTTTATTAAATCGATAGCAATATTATATCCATAAGAAAATACCAACTGGTGTGGCATAGTGGGCTTATGAGGGTACAATGTGTAGTTTGAGTTAACTACAGTCCAGCGAGCGACCGTGAGGCTACAGGAGATTACCCACACCGACCGGGCATAGATGGAAAAACTCTTCCCTGTGTATTTTAATAAGAAATCTTCCAGCATACTAAAATGAAATCCCAGAGGTTCCGTCCGCGGATGGTCTGCTTCTGGGATAGACATACATATTCAAGTCGGCCATAATTCGTAGATCTAGACTTATTTATTGCCGTCTATGAACTCCCGATTAAGGAACTATGGTAGCCTGCAAACCATAAAAACGACATAAGGCTATTTCCCTCAAGCAAGCCATGCCTGTAAAAATAAATCAACTTTATAGCCGTTAGTGCCAACAAAAATATATAATAAAATCAGCATAAATCCATATTTAATGGGGGGAAAAAAAAATTTAAAACAACAAGAAGCCATCTAAGTTGTTCTTGAGGTTTAGGTCAGTTTCTCAAAGCCCTAATCAAAATAAATACTGTCTGTCTCTTGCCATTTTCTTTGTCTCAGTTATACATTTCTTATAATATTATTGTTTTCTTGTCGAATAATCAGTAGTTCTCCAAATTACGATTCTGCATCTTTAAAATCGAGACGTGTGCTAGAAGCGATTGGACGGCAACCTACATTACCATCGGTGAGCAAGAGGACCGGAGAAGATAAGGAAGAAGGATCGTAAAAGGAGCGGAGATAATGGGAAGGAAGAAAGGGCGATAAAGGAGATTAAGGAAGGGAGCTGACCCAGATAGCAGTGGGCTATCGACCTGCCCTCTCTTGGGATAGCCCGAGCATGGGGGTCCAGGGCCATCCGAACTACTGAAGGGGTTAGTTTCTAAACTCAACACTTATTCCACCTATGGAATCCAACAACCGATTGCATCCATCAGGACTGGGCAGCGATGTACTGTGAGATCAGAGACCTGTTTGATTCAAACGGAAGGTAGCCATTCGAAAGGCAACAAACCACAAAGATAAACTTTATAGATAATTGTTTTCAGCAATATAGTTTACTCTAGCACTCATTATAAGAAGAATCCCTGCTTGCACTTTTACTTAAGAAATACCGTACGAGATCAATTACTGATGTTGGTTCTAAAAGCAGTATTAATAACATGGAGGTTCTAATGAGGCTGCATCCATCAGTCCATCGACCAAACAGCCGATAGAACCGAAGGGTCATCGGTGATTTAATCGTTGAATAAAGAGACGGGTAGATAGATGATTTCCATCACTGAGTTTAGAGTCTAATGGATTTAGGGTGCCTTCGATGAGCTTATCGGTGAACTTAAAAACCTACCCAAGTCTAACTGCTCCGAACGTCAAAGCTGTATGCTCTATTACAACCTTTGAATACCTGTTTGCAATAGGATGCTTCCATCAGCCTATTACCGTTTGTTGGAGACAGATAAAACTGTTTTTAATGTCAAATATTACAATATTTCAAAATTAAGGGCAATGAGTAATAGCACTGAATGCAAACAATTTATACCATATTAAACAGACTAAAAACAAATTAAATAATAACAAAATCAGTAAATACAAATTAAAGTTACAATATAATATAGCACAGCCCAAGCTCATGTTTAATATACTGTTTTTGTTCACCTCTTGAAATTTTAGACATGAATAATTGGTATCTAAAATTAATAACTTCAGCCATTAATTATTAATGGTTGAAGTAATTAATTGTGACTGTAGTTGCAAGAAGGGCACATGCACCATGAGTTTTGAGATACGAGCTGGGAAAGTTTTTCGGCACTCTGAAAATTTCGCTGCTCAACAACTCCCTCCGGCACTTCATTATGTCAACCAGTTATTTCTAAACCAGTAGTGAACATTTACAACAAAGAGGGGCATTTTATTCCAATTTGGTTAAATCCCTTTGTTATAGGCGTTATATTTGTATGCGTTATGTTATGGATAATTAATGCAGATAAAATGCTTTTCAAAATCATTATTACTCAATATTCAAGAGACATAATACTGTCGGTCCCATGCTACATTTACGAATGTGAAAAAATCGATTTTTATTTTATTTTAACCGATAATATTTCGGTTAATACAGCCTGTAGTAAAGTTGAGAATATGTTATGGCATTAGAAAGTGCTGACATCAGATGCATTTTTACAAAAAACGTCCTAAAGCTTTCAAGTTAATGTAACAAATATGCGTATCATTATAAAAAAAATACAATAATTACCCATGCAACTATGAGATAAAATAAATACAATACCAACAAAAAAATTAAAATAATCGAAATCTACTCTTATACACAGAAGAATGTAACAGTTTTCTTTTTTTTTTGCTCTCCTTAAAAGTAGTGATTTTCACATTCGTGAATTTACCATAGGGAAAGTATTATAAACGTTTTAAGTTTTATCAAAATGATTTAACTAAAATGCTTTAAAATGCATTTTCATAAAAATTTTAAATTGTCACTTGTACCCTTGTCTTTTGACCCTCATACGTGTAAAATTAAAATTTCGCTTAAAATAATTTGAATAAAAACAAGAATTAATAAATAAATGGAATTCATTAATCTATTTTTGGAAGTGCCACATAAGCACTAGCGTTGAATCCACACCATGTGTATACTTGTGTAAATTATATATTTATATATTTTTAATTGTTTCTTTTAAATAAAAACATGTAGATAGGTTAGTTTGCTGAACATTTATAACCCGCGTTTATAAGTTTGCCGTTTGGTTTGGCAAAAGTGTGAATGCCCTTAAATATTGGTGACAAACATGTCCCACAATGTACCGATGATTAGAATATTTTTTAAACATTTCAATATAATGTAAGTCCCTCAAATGTCAGTCAAGCAATAATATTCTATTTTTGTTGAACTGTTCATGAATTATGTAGTATTTACACGGCTTTGTTTAGGATGCTGATGTGAGAAGTCCTGGTCTGCATTTATGTGACCTTATGTTGTCCTTACGATGCCTGAATTGGCGAAACGTTAATTGGTAATTTATTTACCAATGTTTGAGAGACTGGAAGCTTTGTCCCTTTTAAGTACTTTGCTCTCATTAATGAGTCGCTATTGATTATATACGATTGTGTGAGAGTAGAAAAACAACAACAAATAATTACCTCTCATGACGGAATGAGAGCTTGGAGGCTTGTTCAAGTTAAATAAATAATTTTACATCTTTCCAAGCTAAAATAGGATCATCTCTGATATTGTAAAGGTAATTAGGTAGTAATTACTGTAAGGTAATTAGGTACCACTAAATTTACAGAATAAAATTTCACATCAAGTTTTGTATTTGAACAAGTTAAATCGACTGATAAATACAATTGATTATAAAGTCTATCAAGTAGGCCAGCATTGTTCCTCATGATTTTTATTGGGCACATAATTAACTATATTTTAAGGTCAATAATTTGTCATTACAGAATAACATCTATGGGACGCACCGTTTTAAAAATATAGGCCTATAAATGTAGTGGATAGATTTTATAAAATCTACTTATTTATTTATTTGAAAAAATTGATAAGGAACCATCTAGGTTCAACACAATTTCTTGTAAATTTCATCAAAATCGGATTTACGAAAGTAGGTGTTATGCCCTTCATAAGGGAATAACTCCAGACACGAAACCAAATGTATTCCTTCATTTCTAAAACGTAAACGTAAATTTTTGGTTCTGAGGATAAATTTTTGGACAATCAGTCGTAATGCTGCTTCAGGAAGCTTACAAAACATATTTACCTACAACAGAAGTAAATTGTGGGATATCCTCTGTATATATCGCGCATCTCCAGTGTATTTATATGATCAGTTTAAATATTATTATTTTTCGCATTAGAATTATTGAAAACTCCAACAAAATTTGAAAATCTCAGATGGGTTACTAAATGTACCATTTACAAAGGATCGGGGATCAGAATGTGATAGGATTTTATACTTGTCACTGGCTATTCCCTATTCTCCCCTCTCCTTCCCCGAAACAAACCCTGACGCTGAAGAATCTGTCCGTGGTGGAAGGCGATCAGGAGATGACTCCGTCGTAAATTATTGAGGTCACGCGAGGCACTTCCTCCAACTCCGGGATGTCATTGAAAAATTGACGCTTCATCTTTCTCTCACGACCTGGCTCTTCTTCAGGGGGTCGAAGATTGATGCACCGTCGACCCTCAAAGAACTTCCAAGAACATATTTTGTGGAATAGTTCAAAGAATGCTTCGGTGATCCATAGCAAAGAAATTAGCTTTTATTGTGATCATTAACAGGATTGAAGAAAGTAAAGTATACCTATTTGAATCTATATCATCGCACGGTACAACTGTGCAATGCAGCCGCCTTATTAGTAGCGGCTGCTGCACTAGCGCTCTCTAGCACCAATGGTCCTAACTGCTTTGTATTCAATTCTAAAATTCGTATTCATAGTGATTATAAAAATTATTAAATTAAAAATTAAATTAAAATTATTAAACTCCATTAATCAGATATCATTTAAAATTATTAGTGGCGTCGACTTTCGGTGGTCTGGGGAATTTTTAAAACAGTAATAATTTAAATTACGGTAAGAACCCGATCAAAACTGAAAAATATTTGGTTTCAAAATACTTCATAAGAATTTTAAATAACTACAATATCCTCCCTCCATTGTTGAAAATCAACTCCATTCAATTGTATATTAACTAACTCATACTGTAAAACTGACGTTGCGTTTCGGGACATAATCCCCATCTTCAGATAATAATGTTAATAATAAAACAATAAAATTACTGATCAGTTCCAATGAATAATTGGAATAATCTCTGACGAGGATGAAACAATTGTTAATAAATATTCCTACAGTAATAATGTATATAATTTTTAAATAAAGAATAGAACAAAATTTTAAAATGGATTATATGGCATACACGAGAGAACAATTTTATGTATTATGACTAAATCAAATATACCATATGCTTCAAATTTATACGTTGTTAAAATAACACAATGTACTTTCATTGTAAGCTAATAATTGTTTAAAAGTGTTGATATATTGCAGAAAATATTACTGTTTAAAGATGGGAATAATGGACCCGAAACGTCTTAATGTTTTATAATATGATTTATAACATTTTCACCAATCAATTTCTACAATGACACGCTATTATAATTTCTTTTACTAAATAGATTTTCCACTAAAACAAGATTATCCGTATTTTAAATCGATTTGGGACTAAATTTATTCATACATAATATTTTAATATTTATTCATGAATAAAGAAAATATAATAAATAATCATTTAATATTAATATCTGATTTTTAACACTCGCAATTCAATCGCTGTTCCCAGATTTGTAAATATTAAAACTGAATTATTAAAGGTGGAAGAAGGGAAACCGGAAGTGAAACCGCTTGGAGAGAGAAGTTGTGGGAACAAGTAGCGGAAGTTTCAAGTTATCAGTTTAATAATCGATGTATAGCGTGAATGGACTGCATATCGATATCAATCAATCTCAACACCAAGATATATATATATATATATCAATCCAATATCATAAATTAAGGAGCAATACATTTTTATCGATATGAACAAACCTTGAAATTTAAATATGTTCATTATGTATTCAATGAAATAGAATTATTTATTTATTTATTCATTATCGGATAATAACTTTTAAATTTTTGGCTACAAAATTATTTAAATTTAAGTATAGAATTAGGCAATATAATTTTTTTTTTCTGTACTTCTCCTACATTCATATTTAATCCTATGAAAGAAGCGCTCATTTAGTACAAGTTTTAAGCACGATTTACATCTTATTCACGTTGATTTGAATTGGCTATATTATAAAGAAATTAAATTGAAAAAACAAAACAATGGAAGATCAAGCATTAAATGAAAAAATAACAAAGAAATCTCATAAACATCATCGAACATTATGATAATTTTTTTTAACTAAAAAAAAAATAAAGGAAAGTAACAGATAAAATATACAAAAAAGAAGAGCATATAAAAAGCTGTTCTAGAAGCATGAAGAGATAAAAAAACGCTGCAAATTATTACCCAATGGTTTATTATGAATGATTAAATGTGATTCGGAATCATTATACCAAGAATAAAAAAAAAAATTGGTGGAAGAATAGTAGACCAAGGATAGATTGGTGGGTTGCGGTCAGCGAAGAAATATACATAAGACTTACTAGAATGTGTGCCGACGTTTCGGTTTAAGTTTTAGTTTTTCCTTCATCAGGCCAAGAAGAAAAACAAGATATCGACCAGTAGGATAAAAAACAGTATTACAGAAAAATAAGAAGATAATAAAATATTATTAAAATATGAAATAAAATACTAATGTTTGTTTTATTTTTATTTTCTTTATTTTCCTGTTATATCCACTGTTTTTTATACAATTTCATACCGGTTATTTTGTTTTTCATAACCCTGATGAAGGCCTAAACTTCTTCAACTGGGTTTAACTTCTACGATAATATTTTTTTTTTTTAATGAATGATTCCAAAACCCTTTATATTTATTCTCTATCTTCATAAATGGCTGAGATATAGGTGTATGTAACCTCTAATCAGCATCCGAGTTCCGAGTTTCATCCTGGGGAGAACTGTGACTAGTTCCAAATAAAAAAAAAAAAAAACGGTGTAGTGGTCTCGGGAACAAGCCACGAACGGCGGACAGACAGATTTTCTATATTATTTTTTAATTCAAGCTATCTTGAAACGTAAAACGTAAAATTATTAGAGGGGAGAGTTAATTTTTTTTTCTTGGTCGATTACAAATGTTCATTATAGAAAGTAATAAACCAAAATAGCAGGATCCCTTATTTCCTAGTTCCTACTAAACACCAAAGAGTTAAAAATATTAAACTGCTTGAAGTAACAGCTGGTCTCAACTGCTAAATTAGCAGCCGTATAGGTGTCCATTCTGCTCGCTAGAAGAAACAACTGCTGCGGTTAATTGTTATTGCCCATGACATCATAAATTGATTTTTAATTAATTACATTATTATTGTTATTGTTAATGAAGGCAAAACCAGATTCATACTGATTTATAATGTTGTAACACGTCTATTTAGCTATATTAAGATTTTGTTCGGTAATTATATGATATTGATCAGATGCTGTCTGAATTTGAGGAACGTTAACTGGCCAATTATTTACTGTTATTTGAATCAAAGCAATGCTTAGAAATATTCCAATAATATTCAAATTTTAATTGTTATTTATTAGCATCTTAAATAATTATACAAATTTCTAAAATAACCTAAATTAAAAAAAAAATTAAATATTTTCGTAAATACAAAATATAAGTTGAACTATAGAAATAGAAAACGAGACAACATCAGTCATAAGTTAATAAATGAATAAATTTTAAAAATTAATTCAAGATAAAGAAATGGTTCAATGAATGATTGATAAAATTTAATTAAAGATGCCAGTATATCTCATAAAATGGATGGTGTTATGCATCATGTTTTGACAAGGAATGGAGATAGATGACGAAATATATACACCATATCTATCCTGAATAGAAACCCCGCGAAGATATGACGTACTGTCAGAGGCACACCGCAGAGTTGACACAGAGGAATCCCTTCTTCTTTTTTTTTGTTATTTCATTTGACTGCTAACCTTGAACAATGACGTAGCAGCTCTGGAGTTAGAACATAGTTGAATTATTTACGAACCTATTATAGTTGATTTGACTTTTACATCGATAATTTAAGTATTTAAGATACAAGTTAATAATACAAGTATTAATCGGCTCGAGCGCCTACCTCCTACTTCTTAAAGGGATTAATTAACTGACTATCACTCCAATCCAAATACAACGTGGAACGACCATGAGAGTGAAATCTTATGTGGATGTTAGGGAGCGATGAGGAAAACTGGTGGAGTGGAACGATGGACTGTACAATTTTTAGGCTGTGCAATAATAACAATAATAATAAAAGTTGTTTGTTAGTTAATGCATTATAGTTAAAATTTACGATATTGTATAAAATATGTTTCAAAAATATTGGTATGAATAACTAAAAATTTTACATATATATTTTTTGACTATTAATTATACTAAAAATGTAAACATCAATTAAAACGAAACAACATTTTTTGAAGATTTATAATTATCTTTTTGGGGGTAAACGTTAACTTATTAAATGTTTTCTAATTCTTGCTATCGTATAGAGATGAGAATATCGATGCGAAGTTTTTTAATATATCGAAATAGTAGATCTATTTTAATTAAAAATATCGATATCGGGCCTGGATATTTTTAAAGAGATACACACATCGATATTTCAGTACCGATGTAATTAAGATAATATTTTTTTAAAATCGATATTTCTGGGACGATATAATTAAAATATGTTTTATATTATCGTTATTTCAGTTATTATTATTAAGATATTGTTTTTATTAAAATCATTTACAGCAGATTTTAAATATTACGAAACAGGTTATTTCCTATTCTCCTTCCGATTCATTTAGATTTTTTTTTATTTGAAAAAAAAAATACGGTATTTTGAAATGTACCGATACAATTAAGATATTGTTTTTATTAAGTTGATTTCAACCAGGATTTCAATATCAAGAAACAGATTATTCCCTAAACTTTCTCCAATTCGTTTAGACTTTCTTTCTTTCAATTTCGTAGAAATATTAACGATATTTTCAAGATATTGATATTGTTAACCGATATTGATATTAATAAATTGCATTCGACATTCCATCCCTAGAATACAGGCACTATAGATAGTAACACTAACACATTAAACAACAACATTTGTAGATTCTTCATTCGTCGAACCTGCCATACTTGCAGATTTTTTTAAATTTTATATTTTTTTTTTCACTTTTTTTGGAGAAGAGGGGGGGAGATATCAGTTTTCGAAACTGAAATTTTTATATCGATATTACGATATATCGAGAAAATATATATCTGTCAGAAATAGTTATTTAAATAGATTTTAATGAAAATATGGAACTAAAATATAAAAATCACCAAAATGGTTCATGTGATATTTCCTCGTTACAAGGACGATATAGGAGTAGGTAAAACTGTAGCCTATTCCCTTAGACCGCGTGGTGTGATTCGACACTTGGCTCGGTCAGTCACCTTCTCTTCTCGCTTTAATTGCTTCAGTCTGCCCTCACGTACTTTTCCTTGTGCGGTCATTTACCGCCGGCACATCAATTAATTTTATCTAAAATAATAATAATGATATTACATTGCGCAATATTTATTCTCATCGCAAACACCTGCATTTGAAGATACAATAAATTAATCAGGCTAATGACACATGCACTAAATAAAGGTTATAAACACAGAAAATAAAAATCATAAGTAATTAATCAGATAGGTATATATTTTTATTTATATTTTTTATCCAAAAGAATTAAAACAGTTCCAATTTTCAAGTACATTGTCCATTTTAATTAGCTGTGCTCCGCGTTATCACCCGTGTCAAATTTGGATGATCCCTTAAAATAAAAAATAACCTTAAAGATAATAATCTATAATATGTTGTTCAGACATTTTTAAGTAACGGAGTCAAAACGATAATAAATATTTATAAACTGCAATCAATTTTCACTTAAATAAGTTTCAAGTTCTCACACTTTGTAATTTCTTTCACACTACCGAGTTATTTTTAAAAGTTTTCACATAATTTCACACATTCTTTGTGTAGTCAACACAAGTTTATGCAGAGTCGAAGGTCAGGGGAATAATTACTCCCTCTCCGAAATTTATGAATAAATATGATGTTCATACCCACCAAAGTATTGTGAGTAATACTTTTGCAATAAAATAAATAGTAACGAAAAATAAATCAATTGAATCGAAATTACTAAGCATTAAAACTCATTTAGCGATTATAGACACTTGTGATCGTAGTTAATAACTCCTTATTAAATTTTCCCACATCCTCCCCGAAAAAAAATTCTACGTACGTACCTCGTAGAACTTGTTTCCACGGGTATGAAGTTACAATGACAACTACACGTACGACACTTGGGCACGTTTTCTCTCAGAAATTTATTGATGGTTATTGCTCCGTTCCTATGGGTTATAGCGTGATGTTATAAAGCTTAAATGCCTTTCTCGATAAACCGTTTATCCAAGGCAAAAATAATTTTCAAATCGGACTGGTAGTTCTTGGAATTAGCGTGTTCAACCGCACAAAATCTTCAGCTTTATATAATAGTATTTATAAATAATTTTTATACATAGATTATTCCAACACTCCACAATAATCTAACAATAATTGCCAACAAACAAAACAATAAAGCCTATAAAATAACACGAGCTATTTCTGTACCTGTAAAATGAATATCGAAATACCTCGGAAGGATTTTGCTTAAACTTTTAGAATAAGGATTTTTGTGTTATTTTTAACTGCAGAAAAACTCTATTTTAGAAAAAAATTAAAAAAAAACAGAAAGGTGGGAAAAAAACATGAATGAAAAAGTACGAGATTCTTGTCATTAAATCGAACTAACGAACCATGATAATTTATTCTAGTCAAATCTCAGTCAATATTTATTTTTATTTTTTAAACATTTCGCCAAAAATCATTTTATTTTTTATTTTACCGTTCCTTTATTTTTACTAAATTATTAAAATTAATATTAATTATTAAACTATAAAACGAACTTTGGAATATTTAATCTAATAAATATATATCTTTTGAGATTCACATATTTCATTCTCGATGTGCGATGTATTATAGATGTGTTGTACTCTTTTTACATCTTTCTTGTATCAATATTGTCGTATGTTTTATTGGCAATTAACTGTCGTTAATAAAACAAACAACAGTATCGATACAATTCTTATTGTTTAATTATCATGAAATACGTGACTATACAACAAATAACTATTACATTTTTTCATCCACGTTAACTTTAGGTTATTTTAAATTATGAATAAATCATTTATAAAGATATAAATACAATTTATTTCCCAAACTAGTCCCAGATATTTAATAACTGATGTTGTTCTTTTATATCTAGTTCAATACATTTGAGGCGTGGCTTTTCTTTTTCTTGATCATTCCGTTATGGCTTTACTATTTGGAATATTATTACAAAAAAAGAGACATTTAACTTCCAGCTGACCCTTCCACCTCCCCCAGTATAGAGAAGCAAAAAGGCTAAGTGTTGACTGAGCTGGCTCGTCGAGGGCTACACAAGAAAAACAACTACTCCAGCAGGAATGTCGATTCAGTTTACGCAACACTTGAAAAATCTTCTCCAGTTGTTCTTCAGAGCAGCGTGAGTCACTGGTTGAGAAGATATCGATAGGGGGAGAGTTCTGCGAGATATCGATTCCAGCCCGTAATAAAAGTAAAATCAGTTCGTATACCTGAACATAAAACTTCATATTCATTTACTACTAAAAAACACTAACATACTAGCAGGGCCGGAATGAGGATTTTTTTTTAGGGGGGCAAGCTTAATTTTGCCGCTCCTTCTTTCGCCTTCCTCCCTCAATAAAATTCAACATTATTTATTAATACATTAATAAATAAATATCATCATCTCATATTATTAACTAATTTTATTGGGTGAATTAAAGTCAAAACAATAAAAAAGGGAAGAAAATATTTTTATTTTTAACCTACAGATAAAATTTCGTTCGAAATTTGCCGCCTTATAATTCTGACACCCAGGGTAAGTGCCCCTTCCTTCTGGATTCGGCTCTGCATACTCGATAGTTCTCTTACCATAAGGGTTTGTTAAATAATAATAATAATTAAAAAAAAATAGAACAAATAAATACAAAAAAAGAGTTACGTTTACGAAGTAAAAATGGTTTTGAAGAAAGGAGTCCTCTAAAAATTTTATAATACAGCAAACACATTTTCGATATTATTAATATCAAAGAAACTTGTGGAAAATTATTGCTTCTCACATTTTACATTATCTCTTTATCGTGTGTATATCGATAGTATGTAATATCGACGTCGTTTTTTGAAAAAGGCGTAAGCGCCATTTAGCAAACTTTACAGAAAACACATGAAAATGTTTTTTTCCAAATAACAATATATTTTTCAACGTTTTATTCTATATCGTGTAGTATAGTCGTTAATTAAGATGATAAAACTTTTATAATTACTTATAATAATTTTTGAGACTTCTAGTACTGGTCAAGACCAGAGTGATCAATGAGAGTCGTCATTATTTGGTGCTTACATCATCAATAGTCAATTTTTAGATCATTTTCAATTTTTATTTTCTCGATATATCTTAAGCGGGAATCGATAGAGGTGGTATTTACGTCCCATAATAAATTGAAACCTAAATTTCAATTTTTAGGTGTTTAAGTCTTTTTCTAAAAACAACGTCGATATGATTTGCACGAAAGACACATCTACTACATTTTTATAAAATTAACCAATTATAGACTAAAAATGGCCACTAGAATTTCAAAAAAAATCTTAATAAATTACATCTAAATATTTTTATATTAGACGCTTCGGCATTCTTGTATATTGGGCATTCTTGTAAATTGGCCATTCTCAGCATTATATTGTGTGTGAGAGTAAGTGTCTTCAAATTATTTGATTAGTATAATTGAAATTGTAAAATTGGTGAGTATAACAATCCTAAAGATAAACAAAAAAAAAAAAAAAAAAAATGGCACAGGTACAACACCATGTTGAAAACGGAAATAAATCTGATTTTCAAGACTATAAAATTCTATACTAGGAAAAGAACAAAATTAGAAGAAAACTATTAGAAGCAATAACTATTACAGAAAATGTAAAGAAAGCAATTAATTATGAAACAAACTCGATTTGCAATTAATTTTCAAACTTCAATAGTTTTACAAGCTTTTCCTCATAGAGAACGCCTAGACAGCCATTTCTTCATTTTATAGCAAAAAATATAACATATCGATGTTTTACTGAGAAGTGAGAACTTACAGTATCGAACCAGTGGATCTATCACCTCCTGACAACAGGATTACGTCACACCTCAATCATCCTAAGTAGTAATCCTAATAATATATTTTAAATAATTATTGTTTTTTAACTAGTGATTTAGCGAACACCTGTTGACAATATCTGATATAGAGCGTGAATGAACCCTGTTAGCCACAAGCAATCTCATTCAGAAGAGGCAATCTCAATTCGTGAATGAGTGGTAGGGTCTCTACACTCTCCATTCCATTCTCGGGACAACTGTGTATACAAAATCATTTATATTATGTCTATACCAGTATATACCAGGTGCGATAGGAAAAAAAATATATTTTTTTTTAAATAAACCCCCAATGTACATTCTCAACTTGATTATCAGGAGAAAAATAATAGAAACAAATTGTATATGCTTTAGATAAAGCTGGAATGGAGCAACCAAACTGTTTAAAAAAAATCATGTCAGTGGATGAATGATTTTTTTTCGTTGGTAAAAAAAAAATAGAACATAATATCACATAAAAATACCATAAAAATAAACATCGGACAATTGAAATCGATCGACAACTTTTCACAAAGTAAATTAAAAACCCTGAAATACGGTCATTTTTGGACATTTGATTAAAGGACTTGTAACTGTCGTAGAAACATGTTTCGGGGCTTAAATGTTGGGGTTTTCAATGATGCCCATCTACAGGAAAAATAATAACTTTTCGTGGTATGTTGTAATACCCGTTGGCTTGCACGTCAGAGCGGCCGAAGGAAGAAAAATACCGATTTTTAAAGCCGTTTCTGAGGTAAAATAAATTTAAATCACATATATTTCGTGAAAATTGTGCTGTAGAGCAACTCTTAGTGAAGAAATAGCGCTTTTAGGCCTTGTTCAAGGTGCTATTCGAAAATAGTTATTATTTTCGCATGGAATTTTTATTGCACCTAGGCATCGCTAAAATCTACAATTTAATTCTCACAACATTCTCCTACAAATCCAAGCTCTGTAATTAAATGTTCAAAAATGACCGACTTCAATTCTTCTCATTTTTCCGTCTTTTTAAACGCTATTACCTTTAATGTTTCTCATACTAAATTTTTTTAAATTAAACGTTTATGAATTTTTTCACGATTTTGCTACACACCGATTATATTTCAAATGTATACAATTTGTTTCCTATATCTTTTTCCTAATTATAACGCTGAGAATAAGTCCATTAGGGATTTATTTAAAATAATGAACTATCGTGCCTGGACTACTGGCGATAGATTGGTAAGTTGTGTAATACAGCAACTGCTTGTATTTGGACAGCAATACAATACAATACAATTAAATAAAGCATTTCTCATATATATATATATATATATATATATATATATATATATATATATATATATATATATATATATATATATACAGAGAGAGAGAGAGAGAGAGTGTATAGATATGTATACACATATAAATATTTATTATAAAATATGCAACGATAAAAATAAATCATTGTGTTATTCACAGTAAAACCGATCTCTTTAAGAGACCCCTTTTACTTATCCACGTGCCGCTATAAATAGGCTTTGACTCAACAAACCGTACGATAATATATCTTGCTGCCTAGAGCACCCTGCTAAAGGTAATGATATTAATTATAGAGTGAAGTCTTTCTTCTCATAAGGGGACACCTCTATATATAGGACACTTTGGTATGTACCTTATATACATACATACATACACATATATATATATATATATATATATATATATATATATATATATATATATATATATAATTTGTAGAACAGAACACATTTAATAGTGTATGTTTTATTATAACCGGTGTGGACGAATTATTGTACTGCCGCTCAGAGGCATGGCAGATAATTCCCTCCTATCTCCAATAACAATTATTTCTTTCTAGCTAAAAACTAAGTGGAGATAATTGTTATATACTTACTTGAAATATCCATTCTTCACCTTAATACCAGAAAGTTGAATTATTTTTTATATTTATAATAGGTCAATTCTGAAAGGTAATTAGAAACGAATTTTCTCCCATTTACTATGGTATCTTGAATTGATTTAAAGCACTAATTAAAACGAACAATCATTGTAATTTAACTGGGAATGTATTTCATACTTAAAAATACGTTTGAAACGAAAACGATTATTTTACTCAAATTTTGCTGTCCCAGGCATGTGCCTGCATTAGGGATTTGAGTATCGAAAAAATATATCGATATGTATCGTATCAATAGTTTTTGAATATATCCTAATAGTAGTTAGATATATCGAAAAAAATAACGATACATCGGGCATCGATAAATTTAGTCTTTTAAAGGGATACAAGTATATCGATATTACTGTGCCGATATAATTAAGATATTGCTTTTATAATATCGATATTTCTAAGCCGATATCATTAAGATATAGTTTTTAATACATCGATATTTCTGTGCCGCTATAATTGGGATAATGTTTTCAAGGACAATATAATTAAGATATTTTTTAAAATTAATATTTCATTGCCCATATTATTAAGATGTTGTTTTTATTAAATTAATTTCCAGCAGGATTTAAATATCCAGAAACAGTTATTTCCAAATCTTTCTCCGATTAGACTTTTTTTTTCTTTTAATTTTGTAAAAGTATTAGCGATATTTTCAAAAGATCGATATTGCTAACGATATCAATATATCGATATCAATATAAATACATACCATACGATTTTTAGGTTCTTTATTTGCCAAACCTGCCGTCCTATTTGATTTTTTTTCTCTTCTTTTTTTTTTTTGAAAAAATATCGGTTTTCGATACTCAAATTTTAATATCGGTGTTACGATATATTGAAAAAAATTCGGTTAAAAATATCGATATGTTTTTAAAAAAATGGATAAATCGATATTTTTTCAACACCCGTGTAAAACTGTTACTGATTATAACCACCTCACCATCCTCTTTTGCAATCATCTGCAAAAAGTTTTTAATGAAATAAAAGATGTTTTTCTAAGATTCTGTAAAATGCAGTTTATAAAATACCCGACAGCAATATACGCGGACGAGGGCGGTTGGAGGAATGAAAGGACGTTTTTAGTAAAGTTCATCAGCGGAATGAAGTCCAAAGCAAAGGAGGAGGGGAGTGCAGAGCAGTGAGAGCATCAAAGCCCCACTCTACAGCTATTGCTGTCTCTATACGAGCTGTGTAGGTTGTGGGGAGAGTCGTCAATCGATAGTGTGCTCGACTTACAGGTATCGATGTTTTGTATCGATAGTCGAGAATATTATAAGTCCAAGATGGACGGGCTATTGACATATAAAAATAAGGTTCCGAGACCACAATGGAAATAATTTTGGAAGTTATTATTATGCCTATGGATTAATCTTTAAACATACATTATTTATATTTCAAATCAGTTTCATAGGAAGTTAATTTTAATCTTTCTGTTATTATTAAAAAAAAAAAAAAGAAAGAATACAAACTGTGCGTTGGAAATAATTTACACTTAATACTTTAAATTAATATTGAATATTCTATATATATATATATTGAATATTTCTATTTTTCCGACTTCTCCCGGAATAAGATGGTCTTAACGTAAATTTAATTTTTTTTTACTGCAATTTTCTTACTTAAGTTGCATTTTTCGACTGTTATAATATTTAGACAAATAAATTTTCTATTTCAATAAATTTTAGAATCATAAAAATTTTCTCATTTATGTTTTCAATGATTATTAGTATATCGCCAGTTTGGAGGTAAAAATGATCACTGCAATTTTTTGGAAATATGAGGTTCGTTAGGGATTGATAAATTATTTGCCACTTCTATAATTTTGTTTTTATTGAAAACTAGCTTCGAATGTTATATATTCATCTTCAGTTCTAAAAACACGCAACAATTCAAAAATAAGCATTTTGTGAGTTTTAGGACTGAAGATGAATGGATAACATTCAAAACTAAATTTCAATAAAAACAAAATTATAGAAATGGCAAATATTTCATCAATCACTAATTAGATTGATCATTCTATACCACCATGCGGACGTTAACTGAGGTTTGTTACTTTCTACCTGTACCTCAACCGAATTTTCGCTTTAGTTTTGGCAAAATTGTGAAATTATCATAATTATTGATGATTTCACAATGTTGTCAGTAATGAACCGTAAATTTGGTTGAGTACAGGTAGAAGAGAACAAATCTCATCTTCGCAAAAATTTCAGTTGATCACTTTCATCTACTAATAAGTAATAATAGTAATAATTCGGATAGAGTGTCTAACATATTGCAAAATGGCAACGGTAACGATATGAGCGTATGAAACCTCTAAATGGTAATGTTTGAGTTCCGAGGATCGTAGAAACGTGATGTGACTCAGCTCTGAATTTCAGTAGTACGCTCCCATTTCAGTCGCAACGATGCCCGGTGACAAGTCCCCCTCTTGTGCAAGCGCCTAAATTCTCCAGAGAATGGAACTTTATTCGGGTCAAATATTCTACTAAACATATTATTTTCAAAAACCTTCTCTTAAATTATGAGACCATTTTTAAATTCTCGCTTTCAGATTTCTGGACAGAAGACGCGGATCGAACGATTTAGCGACGTGTGGTGAGATACGGGTAGTTAAGCAGGCAGACCACTCGCTCATTGAAATATCAGCTTACTCGCTACAAGCGCTGCATCCTGGATCAGCAGCCCAAGGACATGGGATGGGACCTCGTGTCTTCCAGGAAGAGTCCTTCCAAGAGGTCCTGCTCCCGAGAAGCCAGGTTACACTGACCTAGGTCTTCGCTGAGTGTGTTACCTTGAGGCCAATCACCACGTGGGAATCCTTTCGCAACTCATTGTCAGTTACATTCCCAGTTACAATTACAATGATTGTTCATTGTAATTAGTGCTTTAATTCCCTTCAAGACAACATAGTAAATGGGGGAAAATTCGTTTCTAATTACCTTTCATAATTGGCCAATTATAAATAAACATAAAAAATAATTCAACTTTCTGGTATTGAGGTGAAGAATAGATATTTCAATTAAATGCATTATGCTTCCTTTACTTCACCAGGTTTATTTTTAAGAAAAACTAACCTAATATTACATAAATGGATAAAAAAAATGTAATTTTAATTTTTAATGACAACAGATTGAAGTTAGACAAGGATATATTTAAGATAAGTTACAAATTTATAATTGAAGATAATCCTTATAAGGATTATACATAACGTAACTTTGTATGTATTTTTAACTTAATTTAATAGTCAATAAAAAATTATACAATGATAAATTAACAAATTGAATGTACTGATAATGGATACATTTTAAAACAAGAATAGAATTAAAGGAACACATTGTAAATTTAACAAACTTTAATTTAAGAATGAAACAATAATATGCCAATTAGTAATAATGTGAAATGTTGTTTAGATGTAATTGCAATTGCAATATATTTTGAATCCTTCTAGAAGTAACTGAAGCCGGATTTTTTGGCCGAAAACTCGTAAAATAATAAAAATAAAAGTGGTAAAGCGAACACTGCCAAATACATTTAGTTAAAAAATTGTTGATTCCGATTTAATATTTTTCATGGAAATCTTTTAATAAGAAGGAACATTTAGTTTAAAGACAACGAAAACTGAAAAATACTAGAAAAAAAAATATTACTACAAGTATAGGTTAACGACTTTAGGGTGTGATAATTTTTTTAACTGTCTTGATAATGGGCACGAATCAGTCGAAAGGTCAACAAAAATCAAGATGTGAAATTATTGCAGATTCTTATTTCGAAATTGGAGACCTCCAGGCATTTAAAAATGTATGTTATTTATCAATGATAAAAAAGTTTAAAAGAAATATGAAGAAATGAGATGGTCCATGAGGCGGTCAAAAAATGTATCACTACTGATAAAAACTATTTATATAAATACAATATTTATAAAATAATTTTACTATTTGTATGAATATAAAATAATTTTAACTATTTGTGATCCATTTTTTTGACCGCCTCCCGGACCATATTATCCCTTCATATAATTTTTACGGACCACTATTAATTATTCAATATCAGGAGTAGAAATAGTTTTGAAAAAAAATATTATATTTTTAACATTTTATTTCATTGTAGTCGATTTTATTCTAATAATTTATTATTGATAATGATTTTTCTTAATTAATTTCCTTCATAGTTACGTACATAAATACTTGTGCATACACATAGTACAACTTGTTACATGGAATATATATACAATTTTTAATAAATTCCTCCTATGAGGGTTACTAGATTTTTCCACGTTCCATCTGACCCTGAGAGATAATTGGAGCTCTGAGTTGAGGATAATAAGTTGGGAAATAACTCAACAAAAAAAAAAAAAAAAAAGTTAAACAAGCTGGAATTTCATATACTGAGACAGGTAATCAATATAGAATACTGTATTGAAATCAGGAATCGAATGGGAAAGCGGAATGCTAATTTAGGAAGGAATGAACCGTTGGAAATACCATCCGTAATCCAAATATTATTATTAATTCAAATTTGATTTAGATTTATAACGTGCTCTCATAAGGAGGAATAGAAATGCAATATTCCAACTCTGCCACGAGAACATTCCAAATAATCCTGTTGTGGAATATAAAGACAGGATTAAAGTTTACATTACATACTATCTATACATATCACATTTCGTGTGAATCCTGTTGTTGAAGGGACGAATTTAATTATATTGTTATTTGGTATTTATGCATAATGAATAATTCTTATCAGTGGATGATCCTTATCTTACCGGGGGTAGAGGAAATTTCCCTCCCGAAATAACCACTGATTGTGAGACAAAAAAAAAAGTACGGATGAATTTAAAATATGCATACTATTACCAATAGTCTCGAGTGACTGTAAAAAAAGTATCATTCATTAGGTAGAAAGGAAATCAATCCTGGTTCCTCATCTCATGAGAAATCGATTGTCATAATTGTCAAATCTAATTATATAATTGTCTATTGAAGACATGAGTGGATGAAGACGTTAAGTTACAAAGTTTAAAAATTTTTTATTACAAATTCAAAATTTTTCGTTTCCAATATGATAAATAAAGTGAAAAATAATTATGAAGTTCCGAGAAAAAGATTCTAAAATGGTGTAAATCGTTTAATTTTGAAGAAATCCGAATGCGATTTGCGGGGTCATTTATGACTTTTTAATGACTATAAATGAGCTTATTGAAAAGTAGGTGTTATTTGAAAACCTAAAGTTTTCACCGCACTTATCAAGTCAATAGTTGAAAAGCGATAGGTGAAACTATACAAGTATACCAAAGACTTTTTCCTCTGGCATTTTTATTGGACAGCCTATAGAATAATAATAATAAGGTCTAAAGAGCCCGAAGGATCGATTTATATGCAACAGCAACAATACCTGCTTACATAGCTCCTTAACTAAAGGAGTATACCTGTCAGCCTTGAAGCAATCATCCCACCAACGTTTACTCGTCGTTTCAGCGCTAGTTAACTTTAAAGAGGTTCTTTCCTTTACTAATCCCCACAACTTTACATGGCTATTTCAACCCTCACAATTTTATTACTTCAATTATATTAACAGGGCGCATGATCCGCAATTCCGCGTTGTGTAGTTTTCTAAATTCTCGCTGAATGAGGGGATGATCAGGAGATATATTCCCCCTCATTTCACAAGCTGTACGGAAAAATATAATTTTCATACCCAACAACATAAGATTTCTATTTTGAGTAATATTTTGGGTAATTTACAGCTTTTGATCCAATTTTCATACCTATCTTGAAAACTTTCGCCAAATAGGCGCTTATAGACATTTATGTGATTATTTACCCAACTTCATGTTAAATAACCACCCGAAAAAAAATTCGGTGTACGCCTCTGCTCCAGTGGATTCACCTTTCTTCAGGCAAATAAAGTACACGATTTTCGAAGACCTTGTTCTTCCTCCAAAGTAACCGATACTACCTACGTTTCACACCTATGAACATGATAAAGTAGGAAGGATATTAGTTTTATAAATTCTAACTTTTCGGATTTATTGAAAGAAGGCGCTAAATTAAGTGATTTTGCAACTGAGGAACGAAAAGAATTACCTGCATTCAGCCATGTCTTTATTTCCTCTTGAAAACCTTTTTTTAATTAAGAAGGATAAGATCCGGGTGGCGGACAAGAATAAGATAAAATAGTTAAACTATTTACAACGGAGTAATGTAGGGGTAAAAAGAGATAAAAAAAACAAAATATATATATTTATAAAGGTCTTTATATACCTACATTACTCCATTGTATCTTAATTTCTAGTCCTGATGAAGACCTACAATTTGGGTCGAAACGTCGACATAAAATAAATAGTTTTAACTATTTCATCTTATTCTTGACCGCCACCCGGAAAATCTCCTTTATGATCCTTCTGATCCATGCGGTCAACTATCAATAAAAAAACAAAAGCAAAAAAAAATCTTTAATTATTGTAGACCCTAAATACCTAAATTTTCTACCTGTTCAAACACATTCTCTGTTATTTCTTACCACCAAAATCATAGATATTTCATATATATATATATATATATATATATATATATACATATATAGGGTCCAGCAATGAAATGTGATGATTGAAGTATAAAAATAGCCATTTGTCTAAAAAAAAAAAAAAAAAAATCTAAACACTACGTTCCTCCATCAAATTTTAATAATTCTTGGAGTCGAACCTGGAAGTTTTGCTGGACTTCTCGCAGCTTATTGACAGGTATGGCTTCAATCTCGTCGAGAAATACGTTATTTGAAGGCTAGGATATTTTTGGATGGATCGGCTTCAAGTACTTCTGTTTTTAGGAAGCCCAATAAAAAACAGTTGCAAGCCTCTAAATTGAGAGAGCGAGGAGACCAAGAAATATTCCTGTTTCGAGGAATAACGTGGCCTCTAGAGAACATTGCATTCACAGCATTAATTCACCGTCTCCGTCGCCCATCTGCACCTTTCGGGCTCTCGGCTCTACCTGATATCGTTATAAATAAGGCACTTGGCGAACGTAATGTTTAGAAAATATAACAACAAATTAATTAATAATTTAATTTTGAAATCACTCCCTTTCGTTGCCGTACCCTGTATTTTGTTTCACCCAAGTTTGTTTTGAGACATAATTATTAACTGGCTTTCATAAACGTTGCTATATTACAAATTAATAGTTTCTGCATCCTGAGTTTAATCTTCTTCGGTATGAATACCCTCCTAATGACATAATGAGAGATTAAATTTAATTTATTAAAAAAAATAAAAAATTAACTGGTAAACGAGTAAACGATAAAGGAGATAACTTGTTTTAAACCTGAATGAATCCGAAACTTTTCGGAATTATAATTACATACTCGAAATTTATTATATATTTCGGACAAGCACATTAGATTCTTTGATTTTACACACACACTACCAAATTTTATCTGTATTACGACTTAATATTTACCTTTACAAATTAAAATCATTATGAATTAATTTATCAACACGGATTAACAACAAAAAAAGACTTTTAAAGGTAAACAATTCAATTTAAGATTTAACAGAAGAAACAATAAACACCGTTAGGAGAAGCCCAGCGAGGCACACCGACTTTCTAAAAATAACATGAGTTCTCCCTCCCCCACCCCTTCTGACATTTCGAAGAGAATCGATATTACCACGCTATCGATAAGAAGGAGCGATCTGCCCCACGTGTCGCTATCTATATATATAGATATCTGATTCAAACAGCGTTACGAGATGTCTCACTGTATCCGAGGTAAAGGATCCGATATTAGCAGATTAATGTTAGAGCATTCCGTAACATAACGTAACACGATACATATGTAACAATTCAACAGGCAATTGGAATATTGAGTTCTGTTCTGAGGATAATGTCACTCGATAGAAAGTAACCATGGCTCACGTATATTTTTAAAAAAATTCAGTATCTGACCTTCCATATTATACGCTTATCTTATTTTGTCTCAAAATCAATTAAAAATAGTTTTAATGTATAGTTATCAATAGAAGAAATAATATTATTATACAATAGCAAGAAAATGCAATAATCTAGTTTTTTTAATTTAACAAACTAAAAAATACTAAACAAAAAGTGGATATAGTAAACAACACCTTCCAACAAGTGGAACAATATATATTGGTGAATCTCAGTTTTAATGCGGTAAAAATAATAGGAAAGGAAAAAATATAACAAAAAGAAAATTTACTGATAAAAAAATTCCTACAAATCATTTTAAATGTAAAAGAAGAACTGAAATTTATTCCAGACATTTGCTATAATAAAAATAGTTTAAATACCCCCTTTTCTATTCAAAATCTTAACTTTTTAACCATTCATTGGTCGTGTCTCATTGGAGTAGTAACTAATTGACTCCACCAACATTTTTGGGATGTAATTTAGATAAGAGAAGTTTATTAGATTGTTTTTAGATTTTATAAATTGACTGGTTCAGCAGAACTTTAAAAAAAAAAATAATGTATTGAAAATATATATAAAAAATGGTAAGCAATTTTTGATGTTTGTATAAGATGCTGAACAGGGGGGCAAAGCAACCCCGGAACGTCTAAAAAATATATATATTAAAACTATTGAGCTTTAATTGACCTTGAGGCAAGGATGTGAAAGTAACCGTGTAATTTATATTTTATTATTACATGGAGAATTCTCTTGAAACAATTTATAGAATATAATTCAAAGCATTTAAAACAAAGGCTAAAGTACCTCAAACAGCAGCGGATACCAAACCAGCAACGATTCGCCAATTCAGGCATTCAGACATCATCAGAACTGAAAAACATGAGATCAAAATAATGAATATCTGAGACAGCAAAGCCCACACCAGCATATTAAAGAATTTATATGTTTATTTGATGGTTTGTAAATATAGCTGTTTACCTATCTGAGATAGGCTACTTCATAGTTATTAATCTTACAACTAAAAAAAAAAATGAAAATAACCATATCAATGCCTTAGAAGTAACGTTTCGTACCAGAAAGGCAGATTTCATGTTTTGACCTTTGAAACTACAATCCATCGACTGGTGAGACCTCGTATTTGTAGGCGAGACCGATATCTGTGATAAATAGAATGTCACGATATCTAGTATCTGATAAGAAATTAACTTTTCTGGTGATAACATCTATTATCACTAACATAGAACAACCTACTGTAAAGTTGTTATTTTTCAGATACTAGTTATCACCCATCGATAAGTTGGTCGAAATGTTAAATAAGAGACATGTTAAAATGTTTACATATTTATAAGTAAACTGTATATCTCATATATATATATATATATATATATATATATATATATATATATATTGGAACTGTTCGCCTACTGTCTAGAAACCTGAGAGTAAGAATTAGCAAAGCTCTTATACTTCCTACTGTTCTTTGTGAGTAGGAAACGTGGCCGCTAACTTTATGGGAAGAACGCTTTGAAGGTGCGTCCACGCATTTACCAAACTATGAAAAGTCCCAAGCCAAACCAAACGACAAGCATGTAAACGCGGATTACAAACGCTTAGCGAACTTACCTATCTACACGAATTAGTAAAAGGGCAGCACTAAACCGATGTGCAAGAGTTGTAGGGGTCATTCAAAAAGTAGAATGGAGGAACAAGTTAGGTACAATCTTGAGAGTGTTAACTGTATCGAACCTCCGTATTCGCTAAGCCTTTTATTAATTTATTATGAATCTGTTCACATAACTAGTTATACTATTCTTGTTAACAACAATAATATAACTAGTTTTGGGCCAAGCGAGGAAACCCAAGGAGTGTGTGAGAGACTCGATCAGGAAAGAGCGCTTCTCTCAATAACAATCGATCCTTTCCAAATCGAATTTCCTTTCAATCAGAATCTAGGAGGCAATGAGCCAACCGACGCCTTATCGTGATCCAGTCACCATTGCCTCCAGTCAAGATGGCTTAATTAGGAATCCTCTTTATTTTATCTATCCATTCAATGAAAAGTAAATCGCAAATTTAATTTTGTTAATATATTTTTTAAATCTTCAAATTTTAATTTACTCCGGTCAAGAGTTAATTCATTTTTTTTTTTATATTATCGATCTTTAGTTTTCTGTTTCAGTTTTCAGGGGCAGATGAGAATTCAAAAATGGTGGAAATATCGTTGACCGTAGAACTAATAATACAAGAAAATATTGGCTGAAGGAGTATGGCCACGAAAGAAAAACACTCAGATAAGTATACACATTATTATATATATATATATATATATATATATATATATATATATATATATATACACACACATAAAGTTTGCCGACGTTTCGGGCTAAGTTTTAGGCCTTCATCAGGTCTAAGCAAAACAAGATAATATCCAGTATCAAATTGGATAAAACCGTATAAAAATACAAATAAAAAGATAACAAACAATAATATAACAACACACAGTAAGTATATACATCAAAATATAGAAGTACGAATACATTTGAAAATTATTATGATACATAAAAATTGTATGTGTGATAAATAAATAATGAGAAATGAATGAAAGAATAATATATGATTCTCATTTTATTATTTGACTTATAATTGAAAATGATAAATTCAACCCATCTGAATAAACTATTGGAACTGTATCAGTAACTAGTTCATTCTCAATCTCCCAAGTAATAGTTACTTTTGCCAGTTGCTTATAATTGGGTCATTCTTCGAAAATAGGGAAATCACGGGTCCCATTAAGATGGCACAAAGCATGGTCTTAAATTGTTTCATTAGGGGGTCAGCTTTCATGTTAATAATAATTTTTTAAATGTAAAAATGTAATAAACATTAAAATCCTCACTCCCTCATATGGCCTATTGCTTGATTTGTCTACATTGACTTTGTTAAGCTGCCAGAAAATCTAACCTATCGCTCTCAAAACAAATTATGAGTGCCAACAAGCTCAGTATTTTCAGAAAAGAAAAAGAAATTCATCATAGAATAATTACGTTGAAAATTAGTTAAAGTAATTGGATGGCCCTTTGTCATATACCTCACTTCTTTCAAAATTGGGTCCATGTAAGCTCGCCGCCTTCTTGAGCTGAGGAAAACAGTTGGCAAGCTTTACCAGATCCCTTCAGACCAAATTGTAACCAATGAAAAGAAATCTCCATTAACATGCTTAACATGATGTGTTTGGTGACCCTCACCTTCTCATAGAATAAATAAAGTAAATTAAATATTTGATGAATTTCTATTGTAGTACTTCAGGTTTTATGAAATTTGGTGTGGTGTAAATATGGAGGCTGTAAAGTTAAGGCCCAATCAGTAAACAATAACTAAGCACTAAAAATTCCCTCACTTTATATTTATTAGAAAAATTGCATTTCATTCAATATTTCTCTAATTCAGTTGCTTTATTAAGAGGCTTAGTAATAATTTAATAATAATAAAATAATGATGTAATCATAATGTAATAAATTAATTAAAAAATATTGAAAGTAAAGATATTTCAATAAAACTGTAATTCGTTAAAAAATTTATTGTTATTATTTTTTCATCTTCACTGTACAATGCTCACTCCCTCACTTTTGAAACTTGGAATATTTTGATTTATATTCCGTTCTAGAAACATTTACGATGGGATATTTTGACAACAGTATCTGAGCTATATTTAAAATAAAATAAAAAATAACAATCTGAAGTGATAAGAAAATTATTAGAAAATCTCCAAATTTTCGAAAAATGACCCAATTATAGCTGTTCTTGCACCTGCAATAGATAGTTAATAAATATTAAGTTTATTTATATATTTCAATAGTATTAACCCCCGGAAATGAATATCGTAATAAAAATTCTAGAATATTTAAGAATATTTAATATTGCTTATTAAATAAGAACAAATACCAAGTATCTTCATACCAAGATTGAAGTATATCGGTACCTTGTAGATGTATCCCATACATGGAATATTAAACCGATAACTTGAAACTTTTACCACTTGTTCCCACAACTTCTCACACCAAACGGTTTCACTTCCGGTTTCCCTACTTCTCCTCACAAATGGGTTCCATTACGTACAGATCTGTGTGTGATGATTGAATTCCTAGTAAAATAATCACTAATTAAGAATAAAGTCTTTTAAAATAAATATTAAAATAATTGAAATGTTTTTCTAATTTCAATGCAAGTGTCTACGAACAATAAATGTTTTAATAGGTATTTATCATATTCCCAAAATGTACTAAGTGCATTTCATAAATAATATAATCCTTACAAATTAATCGCCTGTTTATTATAGCAGAATAATCAAGAATATAAGTTCGAAAACATCAATGAACCTGCAGAAATATTTCTAAATAACCATCATTTTAAAGTTGTTTTTAAAATATTCAAATTTTTCATTTTAACTATTCATTCATACATTTTCTTTGTTTCATCTTTTTTATGATGTTGATATTCATATAGAGACAATTAAAAATTTCAATTTTTAATAAATAAATATAGTAATAAATAAATACAAATATAAAAGAAAAATGCCACAAGCATAAACTTTTACTTTGGTCTGGAATTTTGTTGGGGCTGAATCTGAATTTGACCATTGATTTTGCCTGACAGTTCGGAGAAGTTATTTACATAAATGTAAATTTCTTTGAGTTTTTTGACTAAATTAACAACTACTCAATTTTAGGGTTTCATCAAAAATAGTTGATTAGCGTAAGAAAACGGAGTGCTCTGGGACTTACGAGATCTTAAAACTAGTTTTATAAATGTCCAGAAAATTTGATTTGGTCGATTACCACAATGCTCTGATAAAGTAAAAGAATTTAGACGTAAAATATAAACTCAAAATAATTATAATAGAAGACTAGGAAGTAGGAGAACAAACGTATTATGAAATAACTAATACGTCAAACTATAACAGAAAAATATTTAACCATCTTTATTAACGTTTTTATTCATATTTTTGTTAAATATTTTATTTTAAAGTGAATAAAACATATATATAAAAATCTTTCGCAAATACTACAAGCTACGAGCTGGAATACGCAGAAAGCCGAAGATACCCGACCATTTCCGAACGCACCCGAATACAGTTCCTTGGCCCACTTTCCCCTCTATCGTCCTTTCTTACGTCAATCGGCCAACTGAAAGTATTTCGATTTTTTCTTTTCTACAATCGATAAATAAAGATGATATATAATACATATAGATGTAATATAGTTAGTTAATGTACATAAATCTAAAACTATTATATTAAAAAGATTTTTTAAAAAAAATTATAAGGTTTCTAAGCATACTCCAAAGAATAAAATACAATTCGTTGATTAATTTTATATCAAATATGTCGCAAAAATCTAATTATTGGGCATGGAATCGTGAACGCAGATAATTTGGTTTGAAATATGCAATTTCATTGCCTATATTTACAATAGAATCACGGAAATCAAAAACTGGTATAGTCCATTAAGCCAAATTTTTCTTTCTTACTTTAAAAAAAAAAGAACTCCTCACACCTTCATTTTATTATAAATGTGGAAAAACTAAAACTAAAACTACTGTAATTACTTCAATTAAGTAAAAACTACTTACTAAATCTGGATATTAAATCTGATTTAGTCTATACTTTTTGTTGTTTTAGGGTTCGTTAACATGGTAACAGTTTGCTGTCTTATTGGTACTGTCACAAAAGTGAGATGATGTGGTAATCTCCTTCTACATGTGGAACATAAACCTTGTTACAGTGGGAAAAATGGCGGATGTACAGCATCTGACTGAGCTTCGTAAATTTGTAGGTTTCCATAAAACTAAATTATGTATTAAATGAAGGGCAATATATAATTTCCAATATAAACTTCACTTAATTTATTATGCTTACGTTTCGGGTAAATATTTCCTCATCTTCAGAACAATCTTTCTAAAATCAACAAATATTTCATCTATTACCACAATTCATACTTAAATACACACTAACTAAAGCATATATATATATATATATATATATATATATATATATATATATATATATATATATATATATATATATATTGCCTCAGCTTATATTTCTCACCCATGAACAATTTCCAACTTCTTAAAATATATCAAACTATCTACATCTTGCTGGGAGTCAAAGGAGTCAAAAACTAACAATTAGCAAGAGTCCAGATAAAACCTATTTTATCATTGTACCTCTTATCCTATATTTGTCGCTATTTATTTTAATTATTTATTATTTTGAATTTTAATTGGTTTCGCTATCAAAATAAAAATTAACTTGAATATATAATTATTGATATTAGCATGATTATTGGACTTTAATTTTGTTAATAATATCTGCATAATGTGTTCCCAGGTGTTTTGTGTCCGTTTTATAATTAACTATTGTCTTGTTCGTCTTCTTCGTTCGGATAGCTTCCAGTAACTTTCTATTTCTATTATTAGTTATGTGTGCATAATCTAGAATTTTAGGATTTTCAAAGTAAAACTTATGGTGCATTTTTATGCTATACAGTACCAATGTGGTTGCATTAATATTCTTCACATTATTGCAATTGGATTTAGTTTGTGTAACTCTGAGTTTTAATTTTTTTAGAAATTTCACAAATGTATATCCCATGGAAATCCAGTCATTCTATTTTATACATAACATTTTTTGTATCTAATGACTTTATTTTGTCTATCATGTTACTCATATAAATACATAACATGTGATTACTTTGCATACCTAATCCTATTTCTGAAAGATCGTATATTTTGAAAATGTTTTTAATATTATCTGTTATTCCTGGTAATGTTAAATTATTGATATTGTTTATATATATATATCTACATGTTTTAGTTAGTGTTTATTTATGTATGGATTGTGATTATAGATGCAATAATTGTTGATTTTGGAAAGATTGTTCAGAAGATGAGAAAATAGTTCCTCGAAACGTTAACATAATAAATTAAGTGGAGATTATATTGGAAGTTATATATTGACCTTCGTTTAATATATTCAGAAGAACCTCTAAAGAAATTAAAAGATAGATAAGTAATGTAGTGTTTATTCCTCCTCCAAGAATTAAATAACGCCAAAACGTTGAGATATAATAAATTTCAGTTCAGAAATAGGTTGATAGGTAGTTAATTGCGATAGTTCCCTTTAAAGGCATAACAGTTAACGTGATAGTATCTGTCAAGCATACAATTAACTATCGTATCAAACCTGATAGAGTGCCAACCAATCTTTATTATTTCGTCTGTTTTCTTATTATTCCACTTAAATTTGGTCCGTCGTATACAAATTGTCAGTTGTTAGAGCGAAGGTTCTTCTATTTACTATTAAAATATGTTTGGAAAGCGAAAAGTTTATTGGTCTATGGAGTACTTAAGTGGGATTTTAATTTTCACTTATTTAAAAATTGTTTTAAAAGTTCTGTCAATTTTCTATTGAATTTCAATTTTCTTAAAAAAAATGTTAGTCTTTGGCTTTGGGTGCTTGTCAATTGAAAGGGGGTCTTGTCTGAAACATTATAAAACTGAACATGAAATCGCATTTTACTACGAATTTTTGCCGTAGTCTTTGAATCTACTGTTTGTTTGTGACAAACTATCATTAGTTATTCGAACGTTTCTTTTTGTGTATCTCGAAGTTGGCAAAGATAATAAATAATCTGTAGTTGACTTTAGGAATTACATATTCCTCTCACCTATATTACTTCTTCGCATTGAGAGCCAGGAGAGAATTCTTTTACTCGAACTAGAAGCAAGTCATTATGGGTCCGACATCTTCACGAACAATCCGCAGACGGAAATGCTGACGAAAGATGTTCAAGGAAATGGCTGAGGGCTAGAGTCCAGGAACTGATTGTGAGATGTCTACAGGAAATTCCTAATTTTTTACCATCGACCCCGACCAGCCCTCGGCGCTGATTGGCTGGATGGCCTTGCTAAATATTCCGAAAGGAATTCTATATTATCATAGATTGAGCCTCGAATTCTCACTTAGGAGTAACAACTAGAATTTAGGAAGGTATTCGAACAATTAAAACATTTTAATAAAATTCAATTTTTTTTTTAGTCAAGTTATAATGCCCACTGAAGAACGAATTAAGGTGCTCCAGGATATCTGGACTATGGGTTATTCATACCGGAACATGGAGCCTGAAGACTGATATCAGAAACCGGCCACGAAAGTTCACCAAGGCAAAGTATAACGGGTTGTAAAAATATTAGTTCCAACCTGTTGATAAAGATGTGTCTTCTAACTTTTGCAGTACAGCTGTAACGGTGTTTATCTACCAGTTGGCCTTTTTTTTTTTTGCCATAAGCAGAACCTACAGAAGCTGTTCTTCAAAATACTTTGTGGTTTACATTTCTTCTTGACAGTTCTCTATTTTTTAAGCGCTTGTCCGCAGGCACCCATCAAAACATGATATTAGGGGGAAGTGCAGAGCTCTGTCGTGTGACAAGTGTCCCTGTGTACACTTAACTATCATGATTTGTCGAGGCAATTACGGACTAACGAATTAAATCAAAAATTCTTTTTTTCAATAAATTTATTCAATTATATTTAACATCTCATCTTCATGACTCAATGAACATTGTAAAATAAGAATCTCAAGACAAACTTTAATTTTTTTTCGATGATTACGCTCCTCTGGAAACGAAGACTTGAATGTAATATTTAAACATAATCGTCTAAGGAACATTTTTAAGAAAAGAGGAACATCTAGATTCAAAAATAATTTTTTTTACAATCCTATAAAGTCGAACTTTGTAAAATTTAGGGCGCAATTGCTCCACACCACTCTCACACTCTCTCTCTCTCTCTCTCTCTCTCTCTCTATATATATATATATATATATATGTATATATATATATATATATATATATATATATATATATATATTTTCGGTTGGCACTGTAGACCATGGAGATCCTTGGCCGCGCGATGTGGTTCATACATGGAAAACCACACCGGGATTCTCAATTCAGATACACGGGGTAGGGTCATCACTCCTACGCCCTTTGTGAGTTGCCTCCAAGTAGGCTGACGGGCGTCACATACCCGAGGGGTGGATGATAAATTGCTTGAATTATTTTATTTAATTAAATTAAATTCATGCCGTTACCGGGATTCGAACTCACAGCCTGTATATATATGGTATTCTTGGAGTATATATATGTTAAATACATATGTATGATATATAATATACATTTTTATACATATATGTAGCTTATTATATCTGACGTAAAATAAAGAAAAAATTGTGATTGTCCTTCAAGTATGGAGCGCCTGATATAATGGATTCAAGGAAGAATCCCATATAATTATACTAATTATCTCTAAGACAAATAATTTTTATATCAATATTTTAAAACTATATTAAATATTTGAAAATAAAAACTGATCATAGGGAATTCATAAGGACATCTTCCGAGACGGGTGGGCTATAAAAGATAAAAAATTTTTTTTATAAAGCCTTTTTTTATATATACATACTCTTTTATCACCTTATCGTTTAATGGATTCTTTTATTAGATAAAGATCCTGTCCTTAAATATTTGTCAGTTTCAGAAATGAAAAAAAGTAATGCCTCAGGCATTTCAACTTCTAAGAAGATGGCAATAAGACAGTGATAAAGTTAATGAGGATTCCACTTAATAGAACTTAATTACAACCGTTTTTCCTCAATTACTTAATTGCTAAAAGCTTTAACTTTTTTTTCGATGATTACACCAGTACAATAATCATCTGGAAACCGAACTTCCAGATAGCCTGTAAATACTATTTAATTAAATTATCTTAAATGGACTTAGTTGAAACTTAAGCTTGAATGTAATATTTAAACATAATGGACTAAGAAACATTTGGTAAAAAATAGAAAAAAATCAAGCTTCAAAAATAGAGATTTTACAGTCTTGTAAAGTCGAACTTTGTAAAATTCAGTGCACATTTGCCCATCATAACATTATATGATCTTGATAGGATCACCAAATGTATATCATAACTATGTAGCCTACTCTTATTTGTAATGAATATTGCATTTTGTAATGTAAAATTCAATTGAATAAATAATTTTTAAAAAAAGTTAAAATGTAATGTGAAAATATTATTTTACCTTAAATTCATTGTTATTAAAGGTATACTATACAAAAAAATATCTATTCCCATTGTTAATTAGGACATTATTTAGTTAGTTATTGTTATTTAGGCGTAAGAGAAGTGGACGCCCCGGGCGCACGAAGACCTTGGCACACCACTGACTCCAACGTAATCCTCAGTGTTTGAAGGAGGAACTTGATTACTAACGATATAAGCTGATTGACCTGTCCAAGAATGTTCAACCTCATATATTGTTTTTTTCTTGATTTAGTCTCATTTTTAATATAAATTCCATGAAATATACATGCACATAAAAATGAAATTTACTCAACATTAAATTTAGGAATGTCAAACTATTTTTAATATAATTTTTAAAGTTATTACATTTTGAATTAAGGTGCGGACACCAAAACCGGACTTGACTTGACTGGAGTCCTGCAGCGAACCCGTATCTTATATTTAATATATGGCAATATAATGTATAAGACCTAATATAATATATATAAGTCTTCTATTAAATACACGATGCGGATTCGCTAACGGACTCCAGTCAAGTTCAGTTTTGGTATAGCCACACCTTTGAGTTGGGATTAATAACTTATTTCAATTCGAATAAGTTACGTATTTTTCTCTTTTTAATTTAGGAAATTAATTTAAGTGCCTTAAAATATATATTTTTTTTATCAATCCTTAATTGTTATGCATACATCTACACTTTACTTTACTATGGGTTGATAAAATAATACAATAAATACATATATACATTTATATTTATATATAAATATATACAGGATGTCCTAGCGGACATGGATCACCTTCTGTGGATTCCACAGCATTTGAAATAACGGGATGAAACTCGGTATGTGTTCGCTATGAATTATGAAATATCTTTTTATGACATCGACCCCGTAACCTTCTCCTGTTCTTCTACAGCGCCCCTAACTCTGAAATTTCAAATGAAATGGGGTATTTTTTTTGTACGCTTTCTGATAGGAAATGAAGTTTTAAGACGATTTCATATAGAGCATTTTTTTTTTCTTTTGCGTTCCGAGGGCGATAATAGCAAAAACACGCTTTTTATACAAAACTCCAAATTTATCTGAAGGAACAATTTTTTAGAAAACTATTGAAGCAAACATTGTAGAGAATTAAAACCACTTTGAAATGAGTCTATTTATATTCCATGACACTAAGTATTAGAATGGCATTAATAATAAATAGAGTGTTATTAATAATAAATAAGAGAACAGAATTGGAGTGGATTTAATAATAAATAAGAGAACAGCAGAAAGTGTCAAACGTCCAAAAATAGAGTGTTACGGACAACTTCCGGCTGATTGTTTTATTAATGCATTTTTATTATCCAATAATTACAAATACAAATGATAACAATAAGCATAACAACACATCCAATAAATATTTTAACATGATTGTTGTTGTTTTTTAAATTTATATTAAGAACTAGATACTTATTTGATTGAATGTAATAAAAAAAAAATGGCAATAATACTTTTCATAAATTATAAGAGAAAATAAGTAGTCAAGAAAAATAAATGTAAATTTCTGTTGGTTGCATTGTTTATCACAACAATAAATTATAATAAAATGCATTAATAAAACAAATAACCTTAAGCTTCTCCAAAACATTCTTTTCTTGGCGTTTGTCACTTTCTGCTGTTCTCTTGTTTATTATTCCCACTCTAATGCTTAGCGTTAGCGAAAATAGACTCATTCCAAAGTGGTTTTAATTCTCTACAACGTTAACTTCAATAGTTTTCTAAATAAATTTTCCTTGAGACAAATTTGGAATTTTGTATAAAAACCGTGCTTTTACTATCATCAGATCAAAAAAGTGCCCGATATGAATACCTCTTAAAATTTCATTTTCGTAAAAAAAAAAATACCTCATTCAATGTGAAATTTCAGAATTAGGTGCGCTATAGAGGAACTGGAGAAGATTACGGGGCGGTAATGTCATAAAAAGATGATTCATAACAAAGACTAACCGAGTTTCATCCCGTTATTCCAAATACGCTGGAAGCTACAAGGGATGATCCGTATTCGCTGGGACACTCTGTACATAATATATATATATATATATATATATATGAAATAGAATAGAATAGAATAGAAGAATTTTATTCTGGGACTAGGTCCCTTAAGAATAACACAATCGAACAAATAAAACAATAACAGTACCTGGCCATAAGATATAAAATAAAGATCAAATAATATTTTCAATAAAATAATAGTCTAATAATAATAATTAATATATATATATATATATATATATATATATATATATATATATATATATATATATATATATATATATGTGTGTGTGTGTGTGTGTGTGTGTGTGTGTATATTTTTAGATATATGTTTATGCGGAAAACCAGCAGGGAAGCTCCAAAAGGAGTCTGGCGGTTGAAGTAATCGAAGCTTTATAAATTGTAAAATAATATTCAACTTTATTTATATCACTATATACATTTATTATTATTTATTAAAATAAGTTTTAATAAACGCATATATACAGGTATATGTAAGAATTACGAATATAAGAATTACCCAGTTACTCCTCGACACGTGGGGCAGTAGAACATTCCATTCTCCTTTGGAAACAGGTTTCGTTAGGAAATCGTATTTTCGCCCCGAAGCAATTCAAAAAGTAATATATTTCCCGAAATATACATAAACACTGTTATTTATCACATTATTACAATTTACTGAAACGTTTCAGTAACAAATAACAATAAAGATTTCATTTTGAGAAGAAAGGGAAAATGTTTAATAATATCATGGAGATTAAAAAGCTTCATTCTGAAACATCTTTGAAATTGTATAAATTAAAACGTACCTATGATGAACAATAAATCACCATAGTAAAAATATCTGATGTGGGCAACACATGACTTCCTTGTACGCCTATTAAATTATAAATCCGTGGCTCAAAAAGTGATACTGAATTTGGTTACTAGTTTCCGAAAATTGACACTCGGCGTCCCGACATTCATACGTATATTTCCCCTGAAAACTCGAATTCGAAATTGTTCAAGATCACAATACATCCCCAAACTATATATAGCTAAGTGAAAGTATAAAGATTAATTTATCATAAAACAATGCAATAAAATAAGTAAATAAGACAGAAGATGAAATGACCATTTCCGAGCTCCAATCCTAGAGACCTTGTGGCTCCCCGACGTGGCCTTATAGAGACGTCCTCGTGACTGAGAGACTAGCCTTGAGGGGGACAGCTCCCCGATCTGGCGGAGTACGGGGAGTTCAAGGGCGGTGGCGGGCTGTCCTAGATCCGCACGGGTCCTGGATCGATAGCTCGCCTCTAGTCCTGGACTTCTCGACGTACGGCCCTCGAAGTCTTGGGGTCAACACACTCAGAGGAGAGAGGTGTCGCCGTGTGGGCGCGGGTTCGTCCAACCCCTCCTCCACGGGTGGACGTTTCGTTTATATTTAGCTGTCGGAATGAGGATGGAATGCTTTCAAAATAACTTTAAAAAGTTTTTATTTATTTTGATTCTAATTCTATGTTTAGCGATCGCTTGAAGGAAGCGTTCAGTTTAAATTTGTCCATTTAATTGTTATTCCTACTTCAGTATTACTAATAATCCTCTTCTGATTCGAAAAGGTAGGATGGATGATCCATAAATATTGGAATGGGCATAAATGTTTATTAAATATATTTATAAATTAAAAAACTATTACAGTTAATTTGGCTTCACTCTTTTCTCCAACGGCAATTCTTCTATGGTTCTTACCTATCCCTAAGAAACAAAAAACCTTCCTTTATCATTGAACTCACTACCATGCGTCCCTCTATCAACTCCATGAGCACCCGAACCCAACCAATCAATATTTATACTCCAATACATAGAACTCCTTACGACAAATTCTTTCTTGTTCGTTCCTCCTCCTTTTGAATTTCTTGCCTATCCCTATAAGTAAAGCCTCTTCCCTATTTTCCTTCAAACATCAACTGTTAATCACCTCCTTAAATCTCAATCCTTTGTCAAATGTAAAAATTATATACAAACCCTGTGATTATTTAGCCTAAAATTTGTTTAAGCTTTTAGTTAATTGAGTGATATTACAGGCTGTCTCAATAAAGGACAATAGTAATAATGAATAAAGAGATCATTTACACCATATTTAAAGAAATTTAAATAAATAAAATAATAGCGAAATAATAAATAGGAAAAAAATAATTTTTAAAAAAAAATAAACTTAAATATAATAAAATAAACATAAGCATCTTAAACGCAGGCATTCTTACATACACTATTTACAATCGACCAGAAGAAACCCGAGCCATGCTTGTCCCTCACTTATGGATGTAGAAGCGGGAATACAGGATATCCCAGCACTTCTCTCTGAATCGCTTCACTGGCATTGAAGCCAATGGAGACTGAGCGAGGGCGCTATAGCCTAAAATTACTTGACAAATAAGCACTCGTTTATGTTCATTGTTTTTGTTCTGAGGAGATTTGGTTCCAGAATAAGATAATTTTTCAATTTAATTGAATTTCAATATTATTTCTAAGACAATTCTCTCTCTCTCTCTCTCTCTCTCTATATATATATATATATATATATATATATATATATATATATATATATATATATATATATATATTATTTTAAATACACAATTTGTTTACAAACTTGGTGAATGAGCTTATTATTTATGGGTAAGATTGCCTATTAAATGATTGATACTCTAATATTCTAATAATATTAGTTCAGTCATTATTTTGCTACCATGGTGAAACAGTATGGCAGTTGCAGTCATAACAGCTTTTACTATCATAGCAGTACTGACTCACTACCAGGTTCGAAGTGATGATAGTTGGCAGGCAGCAGTTGTAGCGAGAGTGTTTCGATTGTTTTCAAACTTGAAATTGATTTTATACAACATCTTGACGTTTTCCAATTCTTGGAGGAGGAATAAAAAATATAATATTAAGTTATTTAAATTTCTTTAATTTTGAATTAAGATTTATTTTTATTAATTTAGTTTACATTAAACTAGTTTTTGAAATTATGTTTCTAGATTATTATTATTTTTTTTTTATAAACTACTTTCTTACGTTAAAATAATCATGACATCAGCTGTTCTTTTAGTGTAGTGTCCTGTCAACTGTTCTACATCCACCGTTTTTCCAACTGTCACCAGGTTTACTGCCGCACTACTGCACTTCCTGACAGTGCTACCACGATAGAAACTGTCACGGTTTAAACGATGCTATTATTATATCACGAGGTGGCGGCCAAGGACGATCTCTCGTTCCCGCGGCTCCGTGTTTCGAAATATTTACACTAGCTAGAACTGGTTGAACAATTAAGTACTATCATACGGAATAGCGAGTAGAAAATACTGCATCATTGAAAGACCGCGTAAAACCAAGCTGTATAGATCACGTATAGATCCAGGCACACAAAATAAATGCCTTCATATATCGATAAATTCGAATTTTCTATTATAATAAATCGATTATTTGACCGAACCAGCACATCCTGGATTAAGATTGAAAATTTTACACCTGCCATTTCCGACCCTGTAATCTCTCCGGGAATCGTGTTGGCCTATTCCCAATAGATACTTCGAGTGAATATCGAGAAAAAAAAATTATGAATTATATGAAACAATAAAGTAAATTATACATGATGTAAAAAAAATATATGCAAACCATATCACACTATACTATACTGCATAATACTTTGCATACTAGTAGCCATTTTAATTAATAGTTTTCATATACTTTATTATATCACGTATAATGTACTTTATTGTTTCATATTATTCATAATCTTTCCTTCACTCTTTTCATATTACTTTTATTTTTCATTATTTACAGAGAGAGGGAGAGAGAGAGAGAGAGAGATAGAGAGAAATGCTTTATTAACAGCAATGCTGTCCAAATACCTTGGGTTGCTACACACACAGCATACTCATCAATCCAATGCTAGACATAATATATATAACAATTTTTCTTTCTTTCATTTTAACTCTAAATACATTATCCTCATCGCTTCATTACCACATTACATATATTCTTCCCTGCCCCTTTTGTTTGCTGTAAATCTTCTATCACTCCGTAATCTGTCCCTTGCTTCTCTTTTTCAGTGACCCTCAACTATTACCTGAAATAACGCTTCTTTTTTTTTTTTTAAGAAATAAAAATTAAGAAAAAAAATAAAACAAATAAGTAATAACATAAACTACTTAAAAATTAATCAAATATTCACATTTTAGATACGCACAGCTAAGCATCAAATTGGTACAAGAAATAATCTTTTTTTCTTTTTATACTTCATATATTTTTATCATGCTTGCTATTCTGTTTATTACCATTTTTTTACCGTTGCTGGTACTGCCTCTGTTGTTTTGAATGTTGTTATCTTGTTTTTTCTTTTAGCCCTGATGATGGCCTAAAACTTAGGCCGAAACGTTGGCACAGAATAAATAAGTTATACTTATTAGCGTGTTTGTCATTGGCCGCATTAACCAACTTCTTCCTTAATTATACCTAGGGACAACAAAACTTACTCCAATGTTAATGACTTATGTTGCAATTATATTGCAATATCATTGTAAATTTTCTTCCCAGCTTATTACGACAAGCATCATATCAACAAATCACTACTGTAGGTGGAGAGTTAACTGAATAATGTGCTAATGAAACTTTGACATAAATTTACACGAAACATGAAATGTTAGTTGAAACCTTGTCATTCCAAACTGTCGTTATGCTACAGTAAATTTGGTTATAGCAAAGAAAATAATAAATTGAAATTAAAGTTCAAAAAGACCAAAATCAAAAGTTTTTTTTTTTTCAATTTCATATAACAGCAAAAGTAAGAAACTTGGACTTTACGAGGAAAAGCTTCAATATTTTTCAGTTAACATCACTATTTGACTTGATGGAGCTCAACTGATTCTCAACTCCTCTTCCGAGTGATTTCGCTTTACTACAACAACCGCCCTGAATTATTTTTATTAATTGTAGATCGTTATTCATCTTATAATTGATACAGTCAATAATAATTTAAAAATTTTTTATATCCCTCATTGAACGTGTTAAAAAGATCATTTTTCCATGGCTTTTGTTTCGTTGTTCGCGCACCATCATTCTTGCGTATTCCGGTCCGAGAAATCCTAGTTTAAATAAATAACTGAGCTTACATGGATTTTTTTTTTTTGACTCGTATGGATAAGGTGACCTAAAACATAATGGTTTATAATATAAACAATGCCCTGTACAGAGAGATTGGATGATGCGCTATCTATTAAGCTAGGGGAGAAGCACTGTACACCTGCATAGGCTGACAACCAGAGCGAGACGAGAGGTGACCCAAGGGTTCAACGCCCGAGTAGTGTGGCCTTGGTACCGCGAACTGTCCGTACCAACTGCCTTCGCTCGGGTAGAGCAAACTGCATAGTGTATTGTGCAGTAAGCTACCAGGTGCTTAGTGGTTCAAGATTAAAGCTGATGTGTCATTGTAATTGAGTCTGCGATCAAATGGCAAAACTTAGATTTGTATAAAGAAATTGTAAACTTGTAAGTTTGGAAACTTCTCCATAGATTTAGAAAGGAAGAGATCAGAATGCTAGAACTGATATTCTATGAGGCTGTATTTTAACAGATTAAAATAATAGTATTGATATAATATCGACGTCGTTTTTTGAAAAAGGCTTAAGCGCCAAAAATTCGAGATTTAGGTTTCAAATTATTATGGGGCGTAACCTCATCTATCGATTCCCGGTCTAGATATATCGAAAAAAAATGAAAAAGTTCAAAAAATCGTCTATTGATAACGTAAGCATCAAATAGTAACAACTCTCAGTCGTCACTCTGACCATTACCAATCCTAAGAGCCTTACAATACATTTTAATTATAAAAGTGTTGCCGCCTTAATAAACTCTTACTGTATACAATAAAGAATAAAATTAAAAAAAAAAAATATTGTTATTTTGGACAAAAACCATTTCGTGTGTTTTTCCCGTAAAATTGAGGGTTATGCCTTTTTAAAATGACGTCGATATTATCTTAATGTGGCCTCGATGGCTGAAACGTAAGAAAGATGAAATAAATAAATAAAAATGTTTATTATAAATAAATAAAAAATGAGGGAAAAGGATCGTCATCATTATTATTCACAAAAGAACATGTTTAATTAAATAAAATATACATAGATGAATATTTTTTTCTAAACTATTTATTTTAATTACAAAGAAGTATAATTTTGGAAAGCAGAACAGACTGAAGTATGATAAAAAATTTTATTAAGTGCTCATAGACAGAAGCAGTGCATCCAGGAAGCACCATATTGGGAGATCGTAACTCTTTGTGGGCTCAGTTCATGGAAAATGTCACTTTCTCTTCCAGTTTACCAACTATGAATAAGAAGACGGATATTTAAAACAGATTATTCACCTAAATAATATAACCACGTTCTTTTTAAAAAGGCGAAAGCGTTATTTAGCAGAACTTGAAAGAAAACACAGGAACCGTTTTTCCCCAAATAACAATATTTTTTTTTAAAAATTTTCATTATTTTGTACAGTATGAGTTTATTAGGGTGGCAAAACTTTTATAATTACAATATACTTTTAAGGCGTCTGGTACTTATTAAGGCCAAAGTGACGGCTGAGAATCGTCAGTATTTGGTTCTATCGTAATCAATAGTCGATTATTAGAGCATTTACAATTTTTTTCTCGATACATCGTGAGCGGGAATCGATTATATATATTGAAACCCAAATTTCGAACTGTTGGCACTAAATACTTTTTCTAAAAATTACGTCGATATCTTTAAGTGTATTTATGGATTTGCGCGCATTTGAGTGTGAATATATACATATATATATATATATATATATATATATATATATATATATATATATATATATATATATATATATATATATATATATATATATGAGCGACATCCTAATGTAGTTCCCGAAACTGTCTTCAGTTTGCACCAAACTGGTGACGTAAGACTTCCAAATCTGAACAATGATGTAAAACCATAGTGCATACTATATATATATATATATATATATATATATATATATATATATATATATATATATATATATATATATATATATATATATATACATATATATTGTATTTTTTTCGGCTGTTAATAGAGTTATGCTTTCAATAATGAAAGAATCCAAATATCAAATAAAAAAATTCGTCCATCTAAAAATTTATTTTTGCGGCTTTAGATATGATTGCTCAAAAGGTTATAAAATCCATCTATTTCATAAAATATATTTTAAAAAAAATAATCAGAATCGATGCTATACTGAGCAGAGATATAGCATATTGATGCACTCGTGACCGTTGGCCTGCTAAATCATTATTTTCCATTTCTTCTTACGCTACGCCTCTATCATCCAATCGCCTATTCCCAGCTTCATCGCTCTCCATTTTTCCTTGGATCCATCCTCCACTTTTACCAGTTTCTCTGGTTTTCCTTTTTCCTTTTCCCACTGAAGTGCGCCTCCACCATTTTCCTCTTTACCGTTTAAGCTTCTATTCTGACCACATATCCTGGGCATCTTAGCTTACTTCTTATAAGGAAAGTCGTGTAAATGGACACGCTAGATATTTTTGAAATATAACTATTTGAAAATTATAAACCATTGTGTAATAATTTGGAGCGTTTTTTTTAGGGTCTTGAGGCTCAGTCAATAAATACAACTATATTTCGGCTACCTTTCGAGACTTCATTGTTCTCATATTGTCCCTAACAGTGAAAAAAAGGTTTTTTAGAAAATTTACAGTAAATAATTATTAAACATTAAAATTATAAACAAATAGAATGGAAATTAACATCTATTACATATTATAATAAATTAAGTACTTGCAAATTGATGAAAAATTAGTATCCTACATTGAATAACAGAACTGACACTGAATGAATAAGTTTCTAGGTAATACTGATCAGAAATTTTAATGACGAAAAAAAAATCGCCTATTTCTTCATATGTACTTCATTTTCCTTTCCTCGCTGTAAGTTATGATCCCAGATCTCTGCTGCTACATACTTCAGTTTTTAATATCTTAACCTGATTTACGATGTTTATCCTAGAACATTCTTACAATCGTATGCAGGAACAGGATATATTTCTAAATTGTCTTCTCGATGTTTTTAAGGTCAAGTTTTAATGCCACAATATGCACTTAAGAAACAAGCAAAAAAAACCTACACACTGCCAATGGCCTGTGCTCTAGAAGAAATAAATGATAATTACTAGGTCCAGGCATGATTCGGGCTTGTCTGATTGGGAACGAACCAATAATTATGTTCGTAATATCAGGAGAAAAAAGTGGTTCGACTTCGTTATTGAAAATGAAGGCGGCCTCGAGTCTGTGCCGCTGAGGCAGTGATTTAACCTTGAAGCCATTCTGGAGGGACCGCAAGGGCCCAAAAACTGATTTAATATTCCTTCATAAAAAAAAATAACGTAAAGTGAGAGAAAAAAGACAAAAAAAAAAGACAAATTTTATAGTCAGGGTATCAATGGAAGTTTCCAAAAGCAAAGTCTTAGCCTTCCCAAATGTCAGCAAATAACTAACAAGTCTACGCTTAGCCAATTCAGGCATCATAAATAGAAAATATCTAATGTGGACAACACATGACTTCCTTGTATACCTATTAAACTATAAATCGGTGGCTCAAAAAGTGATCCTGAATTTGGTTATTAGCTTCTGAAGGTGGCAATATCTCAAAAACGACATTCGGCGCCTCGACGTATATTGGCACACATACACACCATCATAAAATGTTAAAAACGATTAGTAATGACCTTGAAACTCGATTATCCATGGAAACATCGATTTATGATTTTTAGCACGATTCCTATTCCTCCCTTCTTAGGAGGCGGAGGTAAACAAATAAAAAGTTTCAGAAAAAGTACCACTTCTGGCAATCCAATTGTAACCAAAATGTGGAATATTATTTACATTCATATAAAAGTCTTATATAACAAATTTTAAAAGCTTACATTATATTTCAATATAATTTTTGATGAAAATCTCTTATGACCTTTAAGTAAAGTACCACTTCCAGTGATCATGTAGTAATGAAAAAGATAGGTTCACAACTAGATTTTACAGCAATCCGAAATAAAATTTTTTAACATTCTACGGCTAACTATTTTTGAGTTATGCCAGATATGAACGAGCGTACGAACGTACGTACAGACGTCATGACGAAACTAGTCAACATGGATTCAGGGATGGTCAAAATGGATATTTCCATTGAAATCTGAAAACCGAAAATTTTCGGGATTACAATACTTCATTTACTGCATACAAAACAGAGACAAATTTTATAGTTCAGGTATGAATGGAAGATTCCATAAGCAAAGCCTTAACCCTCTCAAATACCAGTAAATAACTAACAAGTCAACGTTTAGCCAATTCAGGCCTCATCAAGATAAAAAAAGACGAGATGGAATAAATATAGACCACAGACAGAACATTAACACCAACAATCTAAATAAAAAAGTCCGTTGAGGATTAAAACAGGAAAACCCCGTTTCCCCAATTTAGTTTAATTTAGCAATGGAGTACGTCATTAGAAAGTTAATTCGTACCGAGAAAGGATTAACTCTGGTTTGCAAAATAGCTATCCTTGGGTAGGCTGATGACTTGTTACCGTTAGACAATGATTTCAACTTTGCAGCAACTAAAAGTTTTAAAAAAAATTAACTTTTTTATCAAATTATTGTTGAATGCAGTTGAAATATTGAATCCTCGTTGAATATTCTAGAAGCATAAAACTTAGAATTCACAAAAAATAATTTTATTTAAAAAAAAAAAACACTACGGAAATAAACCTTTTTTATAACCATTGCCGTTCTATCCGGGTGGGTGCCTTCCATACCCAAACGAAAATCATGGCTCTTCTTTATTCAGTATATTAATTTTCTTTCCGTATGCATCTTCCATTTACACACATAAATGGCAGCAACTTTCGGTATTTTGACAAGCACAGCTGCGTGGTACGAAATGTACTTCCAAGGGACCTTCCAACTTCCAACGTAATGCAGTAGATGACACCCGACCACTACACTAAGTTTGAATATTCATGTACGTCAACTTCGCTAACAACCCACCAATGTTTTTAAGCACATATACAAGTACATTCGTCCTTTAGGACGAATAGGGTTATAAAATAAGTTTATTTTTCAACTTGTGATTTAAAACAAAATTACATTATTTTTTATTTTAACATCTTTAGTTTATAATGTATTGGAAATTTATATATTATAACATATGATCATGAACTTATACATGATATCGATAACTTAGAGCACTCCACTAATGCAGCTCAATTTATTTAAATATTTACTAATTTTATGGTTTGTAATTAGTAAATGAGCTTTATTACTGGATTAATGCACAAATCAAAACTTTACTTTAAGTTTTCCAATAGTAAGGAACAGACATAGTACATTTATGCTCTAAGATATAATATTAAATATAAAAAATAAAGAAATTAAGTCGATAATAATTGAAATATAATAAAATCAAATCGATTTTTATGGAATTAATTGAGTGCTTTGGGTCACAAATAGGTTGAGCCGTTTGCTCATAAAATCGCTACTCTCCAACGGAGGCATTACATTAAACACCTTTGGATCGCTCAGCATTTTTATAATTAACATAATATAATATTTTAAAAACATCAGTCGATGAGACACGGAGACTTGTTGGGATAAGCCGTGAATAATACGGCCTAGATAGAGACAGTCCACTAAATATGCTAACTGACATAAATCATCAGATAATTATAGGCATAGAGATTATCAATGAAGACAAGTTGGCCACTTGGCCATATCGCCCCGAACTGTATACAACAGCGGGCAGTCCTAATATTGACGTTATCATGTTAATGTAAACTGCATGCTGTTGCCTGCAAGAGCGATACTTTGCACACATTTTAAATTATAACGAAGCAGTCCTCTACGCCTCATTTGCATCGCTGTGTACCGATCCACCAGCAGTATACCGTTCCATTAGCAGTGTACTGCCGTTCCAATCGTTATCGATTGTCATAATGAATACTTTACCATCATCGATGGGTAAACAATTACAAGAATTAAAAAAAATAAGAAGAAAAATAACAATTTATATAACCTTCATGGGTATTTTGGGTTCGGTACTTGGTAAGGATGTATATCTTCTTCAACTAGGATTATATAATAAGGTGAAATGGTCCACACTCAACCACGAGATTTTTCCCTAGCTCAAGGTAGTGTCAGACATGTGCCCATAATTATGAAAGTGGTCTAAGTCATATATTTCTTGTTTCGAGATATTTAATGAATCGCATTTGAATAAATTAAAAAATATTTTTATATTATGCGACATTTCAATTTATAATGTTATTAGTCTTGATTAATGGAAACTTATTATAGATATGAAATTTTGTGTGAATTTCATAGGAAAATGTTGTTTTCAAAGCTTGAACTGACTTAGATCATTTTCAAAATTAACTGAATGCCCTATAATTGACTTAAAGTAATAAAAAATTGTGATTTTTATTTGAAACAACAACTTTAACGAAATAATTCATAAACATGTATTAATCATTTTTAACAAGTAATCCATTTTTATCATAATTTCGAGTTTTTAAAATGTTCCTGAAAAAATGGAGGGATGTATGGTAGTAAACACATAAGATCTTTATGTTTTTCTTCCGTTACTGGTCTAGTGGTGTTGTATAATGGAAGTAATTAAATATTTTCGCATATTTTTGGTCTTCCTCTTTTAGGTTTATATAATAGTTTAAGTTATGTTTATATAATTTCTTTAAATTGTTGACTTAGACCACTTTCATAATTAACACTAAATGAATTCCGTATAACGTTGTAATTACAACTACTATCTAAAGGTTCATTTTTGACGATATCGTAAAAATTACATTGAATAAATTTAGTTTAAAATTATGTTGTGTGAAATAAGTGATAAATTCATTTTTTATTTTTTTTTGACTTAGACCACTTTCATAATTATGGTCACACCACTTTATAAAGGCTGAGTGTGCCAAAGAGGGGTCTCTCGATCTTTGAGTCGATCCATGGCTGATCTAACTTTGATGATATTTAGCTTAATATTTATTTTAAAATTCATTATTATGTTCAATTGAGGCCAACTCTTTTTGTATGAGCCCTTCTCCAAAGATAAATGAACAAATAGTAAAATAAAAAAATAGTATGAATGACTATATAATAATTTTTGGCTTTGTTTTTGTTAAATTAATAAAATACATTGTTACATAATATAACATAACATACATAGTTTCAGTAGTACTAAATAAGTTTGAGCCTTGTTTATAATAATTGAGTTTTTAATTTAGTATTTATCCTTCAATAATATAAATTTTAATATGTAACGCTGTGATATCATTTAATTTTTATTTATGATATAATTTTGTCGTAGTTAGTTTTTAGCAAATAATAATTTTTTTAACTTTGTTACTTATATTATTTTAGAAGAATGACTTTTAGTATCTTATTTCTAATTTATTTTTTGTACTTTTAAATTTAATTTTATAACATAACTTATTATCGATAATCTTGTATGTTTATTTCTTTTTTAAGTATATGCATGCTGTAGCTATTGATTATTATAGATTTTAATTGTTCTTTTTAGCTTGCGCTACATGATTGAATGTTTCTTGTCTAGGTTAATTTTTCAATAATGTGAGCTTCAGTTTAGTGCGATGTTGGTATTTGAAGTGGATTTGGAGAGGGGATAGGAATGGTGGAGTGGGTCTGGTGATAATTGTCCAAGTACAATACTATCCTTACTTACACAGCTGTAAGTGGACTTGTTTTGCTATTATTATTTTGTTTTTTGATTTATTTCAAATATTGGTGCTGAACTGGACTTCAACTCACATTATATCTAGTTGTATAGGGTTCTTTCCGAGAAACAAATATAAATAAACAATAAAAACCTCTGTTGATCTGGATAAAGCTATCTAATCTGTAATCTAATAATCTAATTTGTAGATTCAATCTATAATTTAATTGATTGTAATACAATATATATATATATATATATATATACGCAAATATAGAATACAATTGCAAGATTCCCCACATAAAGCCTAGAGTCTCTAAAATAGTGGTAAATAACTAGCCAGTCTACGTTTCGCCAATTCAGGTATCATCAGGACAAACACATGATTAAGCTGACATAAATATTTTTTAGGCGGATCAATTTTTATAATTTTATATATGTCATAGAATACTACTATATTAATTTTAAAATCTAGAAATCGCTAAACATTATTATTTTAATTGGTCCTAAACCACTCATTCCTTTGACCTGTCCGAGATCGTAGTTTTTTTTTACTTTCGGCAGCCTGTGTAAGGATAATGATACGTCTAGACTAGAATTTGCATGATGGCCAACCAGTTTTGAAAGCCTTTTAAGGTAACGAAAGGAAAATCCTCTAACGCAAAACCTATTTTAACCACGAATCATTTTACCCCAGACCCATATTATGATTCTCATTCCATTATCAGTTTGAATTTCCTGTCAGAGTATTACAATTGTTAAGTTCACTATTGCTCTTATGCAGGCAACACTGGCAGTTTCCGCCTGACATGTTCCCGCTATTTTTGTTGTTTTAATTAACAATCAGTAACCTTAGAGCCTTATTACGGAAAGTAATTTATAGTGTGTCCGTTCATTCTCCCCATTCCTTTGTCACGTAACAATACCATCTTGTATATATTTCAAATATGATATTATTTTATCTTTTTCTAATGGATGAACTAATAATCTATAGGCAAACCTTTTTTTTTTTCTAGGTTAAAGATAACTGGGCCATCAACTATTGTCTTAAATCCATCAAATGCCTTAATATTTACTACACCAAAGAGATATCAATATATCCTCGGAAGATGAGTATGAGCATTGTATACAGTATAGTAGTATAAACTATAGTATACTATGGTATAGAGTGTAGTATAGTAGTATACTGTGTAGAGCTGACTGACAGTACCTATACTTAGCCCCGAAAGCTGATTAGCATATCACTGCTGCCTGCGGTCGGCCCTGACCTTAGCCTACGCGTGTCAGAGGAAATGTCTCGAATATTTCCATTGTCTCGTAATGTTCTAACTCAATTATGTACAATATTAGCTATGTAATATATAATTGTGAATATAATTTAATCAGTTACAGGGCTGAAAAACTGTTAATCTAAAATAGCAGTTACTTTAATTCGACATTAAGTTGCTAAATTTCAGGTAAAAAAAATATATGTTACTAGTTGGTCACCTACACGCTCTTTGTACAGGAATGGTAACACTAAGGACGGTTTTTAGCGTTACCTCAGAAACACCAGGAGCGTTTTGGTATTATTTTTTAGTAAAATATTAATTTTTTTTGTAAACACTAATTAATAACGTTATGTCTGGTGTCCGTTCACCTGCAGCATTGAAAAGCAAACTGTTCGATTGTTACTTCTAACAATAAATAGTATCATACAAAAAATACATATACTATATTTTTATTAGTTGAGAGAACATTTTTAACAAAAATTATATTAAATGGGGACAAATATACACATTGATAAGTCAAATATGTAAAACACACACGCCCTATACTCTCAGCTTGCTGAAAAGGTGCTGGATGGTGGATCTCCTTTTAATGGACAATAAACTTTAATAATTAAACAGGAGGTTTAGTTGGCTACTCCTTTCTGTCATGCTTTAATATTTTAATTGCTTAACATTATCAGATTTTCTGATATGTTAATTCGAAAATATATTTATATAGAATAATATATTGTTTTAAAAAAATATATTGTAGGTGTATTATAATGTTTTGATAAGAATCCACAATGGCAAATATTGGTTATTAATGAGCGTATAGTAAATTTCTTAATGCACGAGCATGAGGTATAAGACAAAAAAAAAATAGATATGTTATTAGGCTTCTTTTTTTTGTTATTATTTGTAGAAAAAAAATTGGTTAAATATATGCTAATCAGAAACTTTTCAATACAAGAAAAAACTGAAAATAGTGCAGCCAGTTTAATAGTATTTAAATATGTGTGGCTTATACATAGCAAACAATTATAATTGCGTTTAAGGCTCGGTCGGCTAATCGGAATATTTTTATTGTAATAATCAATAATGAGTAGAACAATAAAATAAATAAAAATACCTTCAGTGGTATGTGTAGATTTCTGATTCGCTTCACCTGAAAAAAAAAAGAAGAAGTAAAATGTAAGCATTTTATGAAATACCAAAAATTAAATTAAACAACAATAATTAATAACAAACTACAAATAACAATTGATTGCAAACTTGAATAGATTAAAGCGCAAATGATTAAAAAAAAAATATATACTGAAGGAAAATATATTCAAGAAAAACGTTGATAATATGTTGAATAGTTTTGAAATAATGTATTATCTCTATTTGGTGAGTATTTTTTAGGCTGTTGAAATAAAATGAGATTTCTCTGATATGGTTTTGCTAACAACAGGTCTGTTAAACAGAATCTTTATTTATCTTGTGTTCTATTGTAATATTTAGCGCGATATTGTTGAAATTTGGCGAATAGCACAAATCCAACGGTTTAGCATGGTAAATGGGAGATTGTGAGTACCCTTTTTATTTATTTATTTATTCTGTATATTTAAATAATAATAAATATACAGAATAAATGAAAAGGGTACTCACAATCTACCATTTGCCATGATAAACTTTGTGCAAAAAAATTTGTGTAATTCGCCAAGTTTCAACAATGTGCTAAATATTACAATAAAATACAAGATAAATAAAGGTTCTGTTTAACAGACTTGTTGTTAGCAAAACCATATCTGAGAAATCTCATTTTATATATATATATATATATATATATATATATATATATATATATATATATATATATATGGAGAGAGAGAGAGAGAGAGAGATAGAGAGAGAGAGAGAGAGAGAGAGTGAGAGAGACATTAATTATCTCTTATTGTTGCATCAGAACATCAGACTGTTCCTCTTCCCGACATCCGTCATTTACCCTAAAGAAGAGCGATCCGAAACGTCGGTCAGCATAAATTAGTTTTATACTATTTTTTCTCTAATCTTAACAGTTACTCTGGCATCTTCTCCTCAATTTTCTTTAAGTTTATTTTATTAAAAGTTGCAATACTTTTAATTTAAAAATATTGAGAAAAATAAAATAGATAAACTTTTTCTAGCACAAACTACTAGAATTTGTCGCGAAGATATTAAAGCTCTCTTGATAGAACGTTATTATTTCCTAAAAGTTTGCCATGTCAGTAGTTGATTAAGAAGAATTACGTTAATTCCGCTCCGACACAGTTTTGGCGAATAAATCTCGCTCTTATCGCGCGAGTTGCGAAGAAACGGGGTCTTTATAACGGGCTCTAACCAGGTCAGCGGAAGATCAATGGGAATGAACGCTGAGGGGAAAACACGACAGTGGGGAATTGTGTATACTCCCCGACTGTTGAGGGAGGGGGGAGGGAACAGAGTCAAGGGTGTGGGTGTGGTTAGAATTTCAAAATAAAGATTTTTAACCAGAAAATTAAATGAAAGGAAAATATCTATTATATTAACATAAAAATCATGATTATTCCAAAGAAATAAAAAATACATATGTATATAAAAAGAGCGATAAAAAAAATAGCAGACACGGCGTATTCGACTTTGTACCCATGTTTATTTGTAAACACTTTTATTTTTTATAGTAATCTGAGTATGTTCGCATGGACACCAATTTAACATAAACTCAATAAATAATGCCTCAATTCCTTTTGCCAATTCCGGTTAATACTGAGGAGTAACACTCGATGATAAATTTCTATTTAATCAACATGTAAATTCAAAAATAGAAGCCGGCCGGAAAAAGTTGTATAATCAACAAAATCAAAACTTTCTCCCAAAAATAAATTAATTTTATAAAAATCAGTTTTAAGACTTATCCTAACTTATGCTTTTACCGAATTTATGCTTAAACTTTAAAAAAATTACGAGTATTTCAAAATAAATGCCTCAGAATTATAAATAATTATCCTTATTACACCAGAATAACAGAGATCTATTCAGAATTATATTTAGCCTACATAGAATAGTATATATACAAATTAACCTATAGCTTCTTTTAATCAAGTTTCTACTCTCTAAACCCTTTAATAACTGAAATAGGTAATTAAAACTATAAAACATCCGCAGATACAAAGAAAACCGAACTAAACATCTTTAATCATATCCCAATTTGGACCCATAAAAGCTTGCGAAGAATGCAGACCACGCAAGACCAGGGAACTATACAACCTTTTCAAATGTCCAGATGTTGTCAAGATAGCGAAACTGGGACGGCTAAGTTGGGCAGACCACGTGGCGCGTATGGAAAATTCGATGATTCCCAGGAAGATCCTCACAGGTGGATTTCATGGTACAAGAAGAGTAGGAAGATCCAATATGAGGTGGACGGATGGTGGGGCCGAAAATACAAGAACCCTGCTCGGTGTCCAAGACTGGAGGAATGCTGCGCAAGATAGAACAAACTGGCGAAGATTAATATAGGACTTGGTGACGAGTTGTTGCGCCAGATAATAATAATAATAATAACAATCATATCCCAATATAACAATAACATAACCTGTATTTTATTCTATTTTCAAAACAGTGTTCTCTTGTTTGTTTTTACCAATAATTAAAATATATTTTGTTTGTAATAAAAGGTGAAAATAAAAAAAATATTTTACAAGGGTATATCCCGAATCAATTATAAATGACCGTAGTATATAGATATAAAATAAATTAAACTAAATTAAACTAAACTAAACTAAACTAACTAATTAAATTAAACAAAAGAAAAATAACTTTTTTTTTAGTGTTTGGAATAATTCGAAAACTATACACCTCCCGGAACATTCCAGAAGCTCAAATAAAAGATAATTAAATTACCTAAAAAAATAAAAATAAAAAAAAAGCTTGACGAGTAGATCTGTACAGCTTCCTCACCATTTCTATTGGACGCATAAAGAAAAACAAATGAAAATAACAAATATGTAAGGAAAAATAAATTTAAAGTTTTAATTGTTAATTTCGACATATTTCAGAAAATTAGGCAAAAAAAATCCGCATGCATAAGCGCAAGTTATAGATGGAAATTGATAAGATTGGTACGAGTCCATTATACCAAACCGCACGATACTTCAAAATTTCATCAAATCGGATTAAAGGTAGTAGTAGCCCAAATATGTTCCTCGATATCAAAAACGTAAAACGCGAGTGAAAATTTTGCTAATCAGAGGATATTTTTTTAAAAATTCCTGCATGAATTCAAAACTTCTCTACCTTAGATAGCGAGGAAGCAGAAAACCTTAATGGGACCATTATTACCGAAGATATTGTGGTATGAACAGTCCTGTAAATGGCCACACTATATATTTTTTTTTTTTTGTCATTTAATTACGCTTTAAAGTATAATTTTTATTTTTTATTGACTTTGTTGTGACTTAAAATAGCTAATGAATTGCAGAGATTTGTTATGTAGATAATTAAATAAATAGACAATACAAACACTGATGTGAATTATATAAACAAAAAAGGTATAATTATGCATGCTGTATTTCTTATTTCTTATACTATATTGCGAAGTCAATATTATTCTCATGCTCAAGGACTTCTGTAAAATCCTGGTAGGAAAAACAATCTTATGAATTTATTTTTAAACACTATTTACGATTTATTACGATCAATTTCAAAAAAACTACAGGGCCCAGATGTTGAAAAATAAACCAGAGCAGAAGAGTGGAAGAGTACGGTCAATACGCTGCCATTGAAAGACCTGCCCATGTAAGGCAGCTTGTAAATACAGCCCTGAGTCAGCTCGCATACCTGGCAGGCAATAAGGGGGGTGGGTTGTCAGGGGGGGTTCAACCCCTTCCCTCATCAATATAATATATGGTGTTTTAGGTTAGTAATAAAGGTGCGGCTACACCGAAAACGGACTTGACTTGACTGGAGTCCGGAAGCGGACCCGTACCGTGTATTTAATAAGAGGCGGCGACACTTGATTCCAGTCTATGTGAATATAGAAAAAAAAATCGATATATATCGCTTCGATAGTTCTTAAATATATCGAAATACTAGTTCGATATATCGAACAAAATATCGATATTTCCATATATCGGGCCTCATTATTTGGAAAAACCGATATTTCCACATAACGGGTCTCGATATTTTCAACAATGAAAAGGGATACAAACAACTATATTTCAGTCCTAATTATATAATAATTAATTATATATAATTAAGATATTGTTTTTATAACAACGATATTTCTGGGACTTTATAAATACATTTTTTTATTTATTTTTTTATTACATTGTTTTTATAATATTGATATTTCTGTGCCGATATAATTATGATAATGCTTTATAACATTGATTTTTCTGTCTCGATATAATTAAGATATTATTTTTACATTATAGATATTTCTCTTCTGATATCATTAAGATATTGTTTTTTATAGTATCGATATTTCTGTGCCGATATAATTAAGATATTATTTTTTTAATATCGATATTTCTGGGTTTAGGATTCTAGTGCTGGCTGGCATTCATAGGGGTAACATCGCATTCACTCGTATCTCGAATATTTAAACTTTAATTGGTTTATATGTTACTGTCAGTGTTTATATTATCACAAAGTGTTAATGTACAGTCAGTAAATGTGTTTAGTCTGGTAAACTAGGATTACAGGAGAAACAATATTAGATGAAAAAAAGGAATTATTGTAAGGTGGTTAGTGAAAAATAGCCATTAAATTAAGTCCAGCGCGCATGCCCGACTCTCCCTTCCAAAACTCTGCAAGTTACACATATTTCCACTAATCAGTGTTTCTACTGCTATTTGGAAGTTTTTGTCGCTTGTCAAATAAAGATAAATTACGAAGTGTTTGACGTTAAAATGCCTCTCTGTAACAAACGAAGACCTAGAAATAATGAAATTAATGTAGAATTAATTAAAGAATTAGAATAGATTAAGAAAATATTCACAACTTTAGAAGAAAAAAACAGATTTACTACAAAAAGAAGTAAAATTTTTGAAACAACAGCTTGGGAAAAATAGCTTTTTAATTCACAACATCTCCGAATCAAAAGATTTTAGGAATAGTGAAGGGTGTCTCTAATGAAGCCGAGGCAAACCTTCCCGATTATAGTGTGAATAATTAAGACAACATTAAGCAGGATATTTTCAAGCACAGAATGTTACTTAAAAGGAAACAGATATCTATTAGTCATGATAAACCTTCAGAGGAACGGGAAGAAGGCAAAAGAATTTATTCCCATCTGATGAAATAAAAAAAACATCGACTAGAATGCATCGTACAAAACAGGTTTATCTAAAATAAGGGCCATATTATAAAATGAACGAGGTAGAACCTCCGCCGAAGGATCCGATCCTGATGTTTCCGGATCGTTACCACCCGAGCTAACTGATGAAGAACTAATCAAAAAGAAAATAAAAGCTGTGGACACATTAGATAAGCTTAAGTTTCAGCCAAGAAGTTCATGAGTTACAACAGTGGATAAGACGCCTTCCTGACAGACCAAACCTTCCGCCTTTAATCTGAACCAGTTCAAGACTCACCTCGAAAAGATCTTTTAAAACTGCCTACCACAAACAATCGGCATCAGATATTATTTTGTAACATAAATGATTTAAAGAATTTATTTAAATTTACAAACAAAGAATGTGATACAATCAAGCAATACTCTAATAAGCAATATGCTTCGTGGAGACATGGCTAATTGATAATAAATGTGCTTTACATCCATATTCCAAATTATTTAAATTACATAAAATAATAATTACAAAGCGGTACTGTCATGATTTTGCAATTTTATTTTTAATATCTTATGTTTATTAATTATTTTAAAATACTGTTATATTATTATTATATTTCTGAATGTTACTGCATGGAATTTATTCATTTATTTGAGCTGTATTCGCATTATTTAAATATTCAATATATATTTGCATATCTTGAATATTATATATTCATAATGTATAAAGCATTATTTGGTTATACATAATATTGCAGTTTAATGATCTTTGCCATTAACCCGTTATTGTGCCATCAAGATACAAAAATAGTGTTGGTATTATTCAGTCTATTTTTATGCTTTCAAGTCCGCTCATGCCATGAGCCACAGTCTCTTTTAATACCTATATTTTATTATACTGTAATTGGTACAAGACTTAGTATTTCACAAAATGTATTCTATTCTATTTCTGGGACGATATAATTAAGATATTGTTTTAATAACATCGATATTTCTGTGCCGATATTGTTAAGATATTTTTTTTATAATACCGATATTTCACCGCCCAAATCATTAAGGTATTATTTTTATTAAGTTAATTTATAGCAGACTTTAAATATTAAAAAACAGCTTTTTTGCTGTCCTCCTTTCGATTAGTTTAGGTTTTTTTATTTAATTTAAAAAATAATTAACGATATATAAATTTGTTTTATTGAAAACTAGTTTCGAATGTTATACATTCATCCTCATTCTAAGAACACACAAAAAATTCAAAAATAAGCAATTAAAAATATAGTTTGGTATTATTATACATATTAAATTAGATTAATATAAATCAGTATTATAAAACATTTATGAATTATTTATAATAATGATTTATATTAATCTAATTTAATATGTATAATAATACCAAACTATATTTTGAATTGCTTATTTTTGAATTTTTTGTGTGTTCTTAGAACTGAAGATGAATGATAACATTCGAAACTAGTTTTCAATAAAACAAATTTATAGAAGTGGCAAATAATTAATCAATCCCAAATTAGACTGATCCTTCTATACCATCATGCGGATGTCAACTAATTAACGATATGTTGAAATATCGAATTTCTCTGCCGATATTATTAAAATTTGTTTTTATAAGATTTATAAAAACTAAAAAAATAAGATTTATAAGTTTTTATAAAATTTATTTTTTAAGTTCATTTCTAGTAGGATTTAAATATCAAGAAATATGTTATCTCCTAATCTTTCTTTGATTCGTTTAGAATTGTTTTTTGTTTTTTTAAATTAAAATATTAACGATATTTTCATGTCGATTATATCAAGATATCTATATTGTTAACCGATATCGATATCAAGATCAATATCGATATTTTGCTTTCGGCATCCTAGAGTATTGCCACTGTGAATAGTAACACGAACACACTATACCACAAGTTTTTATGTATCTTTGTCCAATCCACCGTCTCTGTAGAATTTTTTTATTTAATATTTATTTCCCTTTTTTTTAATATTCTCTGTCGGTTTTCGATATTCAAATTTTAATATAAATATTAAGATATACCGAGAAAAAAAATATCATTTTATCAACATACCTATTCCGGTTACCTATTACATACACGATATGGGTCCGATACCGGACCCTAGCCAAGTCCGTACTTCGTGTAGCCATACCTTAAAAGTAAAAGAAATCTTAGAGTATTTGGTATAACGTTGAAACAAGGACAAACTATAAAGATTATTTTTACGTACACAGTAAAGAAGTTGTGAAATTGTTACCATTGATCCTGAATAACGTGGCCAAATCTATCTATCCGGTGAAATTCCAGATAAGAGATTAAATAAAGCATAAATAACAAATAACATGAAATAAAAATTCTATTATTGAATTAATACTAAAAAAAAAATATTATTTTTATTTATTTGAGTTAAGATTAAATAAAGCAGTATGGCTTTTTTCATTTCTATGTTTTAATTATTTTTTTATAAATAAAAAAAGAAAAAGAATGTATGTTCAAATATGAAAATCATCCTGATAAACACAGATACTAGAAGCATGGATAGGAAAGTACACAGAATGATAGGATACACGATTCGTCCCAATTCAATATTACATCAGTCTGCTCCTAGGACAATTATAATTACATAAAGCTGCACTCAATATTCCTACTGATCTATAGGTTGCATATTACATATCGTCGTTTGTCTAATGCCTAGTAATGTAACGAGGCGCATTATTACTAAATAATTATAATAATGTGTATTTCACGTGACAGGCACATGTCCAATATCAAGGACAGAAACCAAACACCAATCAGGTAGGTAATTTATGACTTTTTTATATTTGACATATCCTGACAGATATCAACGCACATAGATCCTGATAGGGTAGCTTTTGGTTTGAAATAAACACCCATTTACAAGGTGAATGTAGTCTGCCGTGGTAATACTGTCACGACAGTGAAACAGTGTCCTCTACACGCTGACAGTAAACCTGGTGACATTCATTAAGAAAAATGGTAGATGTGGAACAGCTGTTGTCATGATTTTTTTTAAAAAGGCAACTCATTCATATAAAAAAAAAATGAATCTAGAAACTTCAATAACTAAATCAATAAAATTTAAATTAACAAAAATAAATCTAAATACAAAATTAAAGAAATTTATAACAAAAGTTAAACAAAAAAATAAACCACCTAAATAGTTTTTATACCACTTCCAACAATTTAATAACGTCAAAACGGTGGAAAGACTCCATTTCAAATTCAGAACTAATCGATTTTCGCACATTAACCATGACATTTGATAGGTAGCTCACTGTCAAAGCGTATACATCTGTAGACAGCTGTCATGATGGTTACTGTCATACAGTTTCAGTATGGCTGCAACTGTCGAGGTAGTGACGGTACACTTGTACCGTTTAAACGGGCCTTAAAGTAAATACAGAAATAATACGGTAGATTTCAAAATACTTTATTAAGTTTTAAAGTCATTGTGAAAAGATGACTTAAATTTAGATAGTATTGAATTTAAATTCATGTAGGTGTAATTCATCGTAGGTGTGATTGATTTTAGAAGTTGGTTGGGGGGTAAAGCCTACGAAAGAAAATACACTAATAAATAAGTGAGCCTTATTTTTTTTATTGTGTGCCAACGTTTCGGTCTAAGTTATAGGCCTTCATCAGGGCAACTGAGAGCGTCTAGAGGAACAGGATTGAACGTTAGACCGAGCCCGTGCTAAAAAACAATGTCATCTGAAGAAAACTTTTAAGCAATTTTTTGAATCCTTATAGTATTGGCATTAAAAAAAATAAGAGTCAGCCAGTTGAATCATGCTACCTGAAAAAAATGGCGGCCTTACAAAATCCCGGATTTTTAGAACTTTTTTGTTTTTTTACATAAAATTCGTAAAAGATGCATTATATCGAAAAAGTTACGATATGTTAAATTAAAGAGCACACATTTTGCCTCAATAGAATACCACAACTTTATCATTCATTATACTGCAGTAAAAAGCCTTTTCGATCATAAATAAATCGACTCCTCTTTTAGAAATGAATCGATATTAAACAGAGTCATAAGAGCAATTAAAAGCCTCCCAGGAGCAGCTGAGCCGAAAAGGTCAAGACTCCCGCCCGGCCTAAGGTAATCGATAGATCGAAAAGGTTGTGGCTCTCACCCTTTTTTCTCTAAATGGATGGCACTGTATAACTTCCGCACATCCAGTATTACTGTCGGGTACTATCTTAGTTAGCATATATTTAATATAATCCAAGGCAAAAACGTAACGCTGAGTAAAGAACTCGATGAATTGGGCGAAGTACATATCAGGGGTCCCTAACGAGAAGGGCTAATTCGCCATGTTTCCATGACTTTTTTTTAATCTAAAAGGTTAGTATAATACTGTACATATATGATAGGATGATGTGGGTTGAGTGCATTTTCAGGGTAAGTGCGTAATTTTCTCGTTAAATCCAAACCTTCAATGATGGTATGAGCTGCCCTCTATGGAGCCTGAAGCCTAAACACGGATGTATCAGAAATCAGCCACGAAAGTTCGCTTAGGTGGAGTATAACGAGTTGTAAAAATATTAGTTCCAACCTGTTGATTATGTTGTCTTTCAACTTCTGCTGTACAGCTGTATCGGTGTTTATCTACAAGTAGGTTTTTTTTTTTTTTTTTTTTTTTTTTTTTTTGCACTAAGCGGAACCGACATAAGCTATTCTTCAAAATACTTTGTGATTTACATTTAGCGCTTGTCCACAGTCACCTAGCAAAACATAATAGTAGGGACCAGTGCAGACCTCTGTTGTGTTATAAGTATCCGTGGTGTACACTAACCCTTACTGTCATATTTTGTTGAGGCAACTATGGTGTATATAGAGCGAATTAAAACAAAAACTATTTATATTATTCTACTAATTATATTCCAAATACCATTTTAATAAATCAATGAAGATTGTAACATGTGAATCTCAGGTAAGCTTTAAATTTTTGTTGATGATTATAGCTGTATAGCTTATTATGCTCCGGTAACCGAACTATTTTGCAACTTACCCCAAAACCGCTCTTGCTTGAATAATGCGTATTACAGATATCTTGTACGCACTTAACCTTTAAGGCAGAGGCAAGTGTGTACTAAGTACTATTCAATTAAATTATCAATATCATGATAAATATATCTAACATATCAATTATAAAATGAATGTAACTTGGTTGAAACGTGGACATGAACGTAATGTTTAAACACAATCATCTAAGGAACATTAAAAAAAAAAAAATGAAAAATCTAGCTACAAAAATAAAAATTTTACTGTCCTGTAAAGTCGAACACTGTAAAATATAGTGCGCACTTTTCCCAAACGTCATAAAATTGGGAAGACTTCGATGGGCTGGCCATCTAGCCAGAATGGATGATGGCGAGATTCCGAAGAAGGTGGCCACAGAAGAGATCTTTGGGGCTAGGAGAGTGGGACGACCGAACGTAAGATGGATGGATGGTGTGACTGAAGATGCTAGGACTCTTCTCGGCATGCGGGACTGGAGGACTGCTGCACAGGACAGAGGCAATTGGCGGAGGCTACTTGAGGCGGCCCGGACTCGCTGACGAGTTGTCGCGCTGGTTATGTATCTATGTATGCATGTCCCACACTACCCTATATATATATACACACACCTAGAATACCATATATATATATATATATATATATATATATATATATATATATATATATATATATATATATATATATATATATATATGGTATTCTATATATATATATTATATATATATATATATATATATATATATATATATATATATATATAAAGGTATTATATATATATATATATATATATATATAGGTATTATATATATATATATATATATATATATATATATATATATATATGGTATTCTAGGTGTATTTATACGTTATACAATACTGTCACATATGTATGATATATAATATATATTGTTATATTGTTTTAGATATACATAGTGTATTATATCTGGCAACAAATAAAGAAAAAATTGTGACTAGAATTCGTCGTTCTGGTATGCAGCGCCTAATATAAGATTTTCAAGGAAGAATCCTAAACGAATTGAGTTTATCTCTAAGACTAATAATTATTATATCTACATTTTAAAATTAGATTAAATATTTAAAAATAAAAAGCTGATTCCTGGGAGTTCATAATGATATCTTCGCAAAGGAGACATCATAAAGGTGGGCTATTAAAGATAAAAATTCAATTTTTCTCATTTATTTTTTTTATAAAAACCTTTTTTATATATATTCTTTTGTCAATTTAGCGTTTAATTGATTTCTTTGTAGATGAAGATTCTGTCTTAAAATATTTGTTACTTTCAGAAATGAAAAAAGTAATTCCTTAGCCATTTCAACTTACAAGAATTACGATAAAGTTGGCAATAAAACAGTGATAAAGTTAATGAGGATTCCAATTTATAGAACCTGATTAAAACAGTTTTTGCTCAATTATTTAATTGCTATTTTGGTTTATTATTTTCAATCGCAAACCAAAGTAATCGACCAAGAAAAACGATATATCAAACTTTGAGGTTACATTGAAACGAACGTACGAATCTCGCATAACTACAAAACGGTTAGACGTAGAAAGTTAAAATTTTGTTTTTGGGATTATTATAAAATCTAGATGTGAACCTTCCTTTTATATCACTACATGATTACCGAAAGTTATGCTTTACTTGAAGGTCATAATAGACTTTCATCAAAACTTATATTAAAATATAAAACATTTCAAATTTGGTATATAAGGTAAGACTTTTGTATCAATATAAATATAAATAATATATGAGATCTTGGTTAAAATTGGTGAGCCGAAAGTGGTACTTTATCTCAAAATGTTGTATTTTTTTTTTACTTCCCGCCTTTTTAGAAGGGAGGGATACGAATCGTGCTAAAAATCACAAATATTTTCGTGGATACGTTTTAAAATCCGTACAAACTGTTTTTAACATTTTTATAACAGTGCATGCGTGCGTGTATGTTTATGTGTATAGGTATGTAGTTTAATAGGTGTACAAGGAAGCCATGCAGTGTCCATATCAAATATTTTAAATTAACTGTAATGATTCATGTTTTATGGTTTCGTGAGTAGCTGCTTGCGACAATGACTTGTTAATAATTAGAGTATTTAGAAAAATGCATAGGATCGTAAAATTGAGCCCAACGGTAAATGTTTGGAATTCCTAACACAATATCTAACAAGTCATTGAGGATCAAAGGACGGCGAGGCAACTTTCTCTGCCTTGGAAAGTTCGCACTTGCACTGACTTTCTGCCAACTCAGCTTTCCAAAGGGTGTGAATAATGTCGCAACGCACACAGAGATGGAGACATGCGGATTACGGATTTTAACTTAGTTACCTCGAATTTTCTCGAAAGTATATATATAAAAAAAAAATTGTTTTTCTTTGCCTGAACTTTGAAAACTATGTATTATTCGAGTCTTTTGCAGATTAGCCCTCCATATATTTTTTAATAGTAACCTGTTATTTTACGTGATTAAAGAAACACGCGATATCGAAAGCTTTAATTATCATTAACCTAATTCACTTTTTTTTTTAAAGGTTATTTACATGACTAACAGTCTTTGATGTTTAGTAATATTGTCTTAAACAAATCTTTTCCGTGGTGTCTTCTCCGCCAAACAAACTCGTTGTATTGGAGAGTATTCCCTTCTAATTTCTACATGAACGTGCATAACAACTCCAGCTATCATAAGCACCAAATCTTTCTACGAACTTCATTAGGTGTCCTTTACTAAAGGACCAGCTTCCTGATAAAACTTAAAGGCTTCCCTCCCGTCGTTATTCAAACTGGAATATAACCTAAAGGAGTTAATTTTGCTAACTAAATGAAACTCTTAACAGATGTATATATGATCCAAGAATAACAACATTGATTCAAATATAACTGATACTTTTCTATAACAGATACTTTTCCTGTTTAAAAATAATTGGCGAGGCTAATTTGTAAAAGACCCTATTATTCGAATAAATTCAAATATTTATTTTATATTAAATTAAATAAGAGTACATTACACGCCATTTTGATTCTAAGGATTTTTTAGTTAGGGAACTGTGAAGGCAATGCGAAATTATGAGGCGTAATTTCGAAATTAATTTTTTTTTTCTTTCTTTAATTTTTTATATTTCTGTGAAACATTAGAGGTAACAATGTTCAAATTTGTAATGAGTACCCTAAAAAAGATAAATGAGCAAATATTCAGAACTTCTCCAAAATTTCCACCGAGACCTCTTGCTTAATTTCGACATAACGCCACATAATTTCAAATTGCACTCAATTAAAACAGAGCAGACTAACAAAACAAATCCACAGAATCAAAATTTTAGGTAATTTATTCTTTTTTAATTTAGTATAAAACAAATATTTGAATTTATTCGTATAATACATAGTTTTCAAGGTACAAAAACAAAAGAAAACAGTTTTTTTTTTTTGCTTTTTATTTTATATTTTCAGGAAAAATTCTAGGTAACGTAAGTTGCAATTCGTAATCAATTACTTGATTACATAAATGTTCATTCTTCTTTCGAGAGCTCTTGCTTAAAGATTAATTTTGACATTCCGCCTCATAATTTCGATTCGCGTTCGCTTCAAAACGGAACGTCCAAACAAAAACATCAAAAACATAAATTGGAGATAATTTACTCTTCTTTATTCGAATAATGCATAGTTTTCAGATATGAGAAAAAATATTAAAAAATATTATTTTTAGCTTTTTTTATACTTCCGGGAAAAATTCTGGAGTACCATACAAAACATAAATGAAAACATTTTCGGAACTTCTCCAAAAATTTTTTCCGAGATCCCTTTCAGTTCTCAACTAGGGTTCGGATGTTTTTCGATTTTGATTCTTCTGTCAAACCGAATCCAACGTTTGAGATACTGATTTTACATAGGATTTTATGTTCTTTAAATTATAATTGAATTTTCGTTAGGGGGCGCTGTTTAAATTTTATAAGGCAAAAAACAGAAAAAAGTCCGAAAATTTGGGGGATTTCCACATTCTTCCCTCCCGCCATAGCTCACCACTTACCACGGGAAAAGCTTTAGTTTATATTATCTGACTTCCAACCTCGGTGCCCTATCTATCTAAATAAATCTAAATTAATTGGCCTATAACGGAATTGAAATTCTGGGTTTACCAATCCTTAAACAAATAATTCAATAAAATGAAAAGGCTCAACGAACCTGGATGTTTTATGTCGATTACTTATTTATTTATCTATTAATTATTATTTATAATAAATAAATAAATGATGTTGATAACACCAAGAAACGTCGTCTACATAAATCTCTAGAGAATTCCATCAAAAATCAAATCTTGAATTCGGACGACCTCTTGGACACTTCCCCGTCAGTGACTTTTAGTGATTCGTTTCTTATTCATCCCTTCATTTTTTTTTTTTTTTTTTTTCCCGCTCCAAAGAGAATTTGGTGATATAAAGTGTCTAAATTTAATCGAATTCTTTCCAAATTTAATATTAGAGACTTTAATATCACTATTCAGTAACCAGAAGTGGTTCTTTATTTGAAATTCCAAACTGCTTTTTAATATTGAATTGGCGGAAGGCCAGATGCTGGCCACATCAGATTTTTTTATATGGATCCCTATCAATTTTAGAAATAAAAGCCTCGAATAATTGTTTTAGAAAATAAAATTCTAGCGTACCACATCCAGTATTAAGACTCAAGACACCGTCACAAGTAACCGACGCCAAGTATATTTTTTTTAGATACTGCTATCTTCGGGAACTAATAACCAAATTCAGGATCACTATTTGAGCCACTGATTTGTAGTTTAATATGTGTACAAGAAAGTCATGTGGTATGCAAATCATATTTAATACTAAATGATAATGATTGTCATATTTATTTAATGCTTACAAGTTGTAAATATAAAATTAATGAGGAGCAAGAAGCCTCGCTGATGAGAGACAGCTGATGGAAACCATGTCAAACAGTTAAAGCTGCATCAATATTCGATCTCAACTCTCCCCTCTACAGGGAATTGGTTTTAGCCAACTGTTATGGCGAATCCGAATCAAGGAATCTTTTTTAAACTCAGTGTTTATTCAGGGAATTTGGAGATTATATTTACTGTATTATTTACCAGCTGTGCTCCCGCGGCTTCACCCGTGTTATTTTTGGATTAATCCCTAAAACACGAAATAGCCTTTAAAATAATAACCTATAATATTTTGTTCAGCCCCATATGTTGCGACAATTTCAAGGAACTGGATCAAAACGACAAAACATTTTTATTAAAGGTAATATAGTTTTACTTAAATAAGTTTCACGTTTACATACAATAATTTCACACTTAATAAAAAGTCATTGTAGTCAATTTGCTTCCATGGTTATTACATGAAGTTGTCATGACAACGTCACACACGCAAGTTGTGTATCTTTCTCTCATTAATTTACAAACGAACAAAAAATTTATAAATCGAACAAAAAATTTCGAATTTAAAAAAATGTGATCATCAAAAATAGCCTTTAGTTTACGCTCATAACAATGGATAATAATAATATAAGAAAAAAAAATGTTTCACTGGTTTGCAAAGCAATGGAAATTCAGAGAAGATCTTGTTTCAGAAGAAGCACAGGAGTACCTGAATTCCCTGAATCTCTTTTCTAACATAGAATAAAATTTTCAGTTTAACTTTGGCTTTCTAGTTGCGAACATTGTTCCTAAACATGACTTGGTTTATATACTCAAATTAGTACACAAAAAAATAAAATAAAAATTAATTTTTAAATAAGATCGCATATTGTTAATAAACGTCCCTGTTAAATTATAAATGTAAATTAGTAAATCATCTGTAATCACAGATGCAATTTATACATTTTTTTTTAAATAAGTGCTATTGGTGGTTCAGTTTTGTTTTTCTTTAAACCTAAAAAATTGCCTTTGTTACATCATTAATCCTAAACATTGCCTTTGGTACTTTTTTAACCCTAAACAACAGCTATAATTGTTTTTAGCCTTAAAAGGGTGAAAAATTGAAATCTTTATATATATCGAATTTTTTTCAAGGAACCTTCATGCTCGATGTATAGAGGTTGGACTGTATTTATGGTTGCTGCCCCGTTCCAAAGGGTCGTAGCGCGATGTTATAAAGTCTATAGCCTTTCTTAATAAATGATCCAAGACAAGATCTATCCAAGACAAAAATAATTCTTTCAATTCGGACTGGTAGTTCTTGAAATTAACGGGTTCAAACACACAAACTCTGAAGCTTTATTTCATAGTATAGATAAGGTTAACAATTGTATTTATTAATTAAAAATGATATTTAGCGATAAATTTACTTATTGCTCAGTGCAGAACATCAAATGAAGAGGAAGTTGCAAATGGAACACAGATATTGGCTAAAGATTTACTTATTTTCACGGTGTAGTTGAATTTTGTCCGAAATGCAGAACATAACGAATTTTTTTCGAATATTTTTTCCGCATGTTTATAAATTAAAAATAGATCCTGTTTTGCATTAATCAAATAAAGATATTTTTTACTGTACCATTAGCTTGTAAGGTAATATAATTATTTATAGTTTAGAACATATTTTTCAATTTGCCTTCAGTTGAACCGCTAGTTGTTTAAACGACTATAAAATCCTTCACAGCAAATTATCGCAGATAAAGACGACAACGGCGATAATCCAGGGATTCGGTCATTCTGCCCAGCTAAGAATACAGGACCTCGAGGACAGGAATAGCCGACGGTGGGCGCACCGCCAGCGTCTAATTAGCGTGAATGGAGGGTCGTCTCTGCGATGTTGGGGGAATCCTCGGGGGCTGGCATTAACATGAATTATATTCAACTAATGAAGAAGAAAAAAAAAGAGGTGGGAACAAAAACACTTATTAAGTTATTATAGGAAGATTGTAAATCAAAGCATTTATCCCCTCAAAGAGCAGTAAATAATTAAGTAGTCAACGTTTCGCCAATTTAACCATCATCAAGACTAAAAAACAAAACCATAAAATAGCACATCTCACATCAACAGCTGAAAATAGGATAGTGAATCACTCTCTAAAATAGTTCAGCATAAACTAGTCGCGTATTAACTGCTATTTGAGAGACTCAATGCTTTGTTTGAAATCTATGTTGCAATAATTACTTGATATCAGTTTTTTTTTCTCATTTTTCGATCCTTTTGAACTGTTTAATTAAATTTTACAGTTGGTACATAACCCTAACTTAGTGCTACTATGACGTACTAAAATGCCTCAGGATCTAGCAATCTGTTGTAGAAATTGTAAATTATATCAATATTTTCAAAATAAGACACCTAGGTGTAGCTTCAAACACTTTTTCGAGTGTTTAAGTAAGCCCCTACTGGTACATTTTTTTTTTACTGTATTTGGTATATCGTTTTAATATATTTTTATTGCGTATTATTGTATAACGCATTTAAAACCAGAATAATTTTGTTTTGTATTTTTCATTCAAATACTTGGAAATAAAGGCAAATATTTGAATATTTTCAAAACCATTTTGTTTTGTTTTTAAACAAAATTTGATTTAATTTTTGTTTAAACAAGTCACTACGGACTGTATTAAGTAAAAGTAATTGTTTGGTGGTTTGTATATTCAAAAGATTTACGGAAATGGCAAATATAAAAAGAGGGTTTCAGGGGCTGATTCTGCACCCAAGAACAAAAAAAAAGTTGATATGAACTACATATTTTTATTTTATATATTGTCTATTTGTATTGTTAGTATTACGGTGGTAAAACTATTTTCTTCACAGTTTCGTTTCATGTTTAATTCGAGAATTTGTTTTTGGTTAATTAACAGATATTTTTTGGTAAAGTTTTGTTGACGTTTCGACCCACATTGTAGGTCTTCTTCAAGGCTCTGGAATCTATGAACGATGAGCTAAGACTGCAATCCTAGCTCACAGCACAAAGACACAGCAGTCATGGCTCATACTTCATAGCCTCCAGAGCCCTAATGAAAACGTACAATGTGGGTCGAAAGGTCGACATTAAATAAATAGGTGCAACTATTTTATTTAATTCTTGACCGCCAACCGGACCACCTTTTTCCTGATTTACCATACGGTCAATTCACAAAACAAAAAATAAAATAAAACTTTTCGCTATTGGTCACCCCGAAACCGAAGAATTGATTTAGTTAAGCCAAACTATATTTCTAAAGGAAATTTTATCTACTTTACGATGATATAATCGGAACTTAATTACCTTCAATAGTTTTTGAGTGATCGCTTCCTATTCAACAAAAAATGCGACTTACTTAAAATAACAGAAAACTCATCTTTTCTGCGGAGAACAGGACCATGGTTTATATACATTTTTTTGTTGCTCTTAAGATATAGAGTGAGTTTTATATATATATATATATATATATATATATATATATATATATATATATATATATATATATAAAACCATTAACTATAATATTATATAATATAATCATAAATAGAACTGTACTAGAATATCCTAACCACGTTCATTAATTGAATTAAATTATTTATAAATTTATTTATCGCGACAAAAGCTGGCTAAGGACCACGCGTACATCATTTCATGGCTTTCATCTTTCATTCAGCCCACACCTTCCTCATCTTTTCCCCTATTTCCCTTCTACGCTCCTCTGTCCACCTTCCTTCCCCTCTTCTCCTCCTCTTTCCATCTATCACCCTTCTAAGTAGTACCACGGGTTTTACTACCGTCTCGTAGTGTCTGATTTAGCGTTTCAGGAGAGGTTCTTCTTGCTGTAAATGTTTTTTACCAAACTTTTTTTTTATCTCGACTTTTTGTCGTCTGTCCGTCTCCTCCATTGCAGTTCATCATTTCTCCCAGATACTTAAACTGTTTCACTGTTTTGATCACTCCATACTTGGTTTTAATCTTTTCCCCTATTTCCTTATTGTTGGTCATCATCTCTGTCTTCTTAAACGATATCTGAAACCCGGTTCTACCTGATATCTCTTTCAGTTCATTGATCTGATCAATCGCCTCTTGTTCACTCTCTGCTAGTAATGCCAGGACGTCTGCAAAGGCTAGGCACTTCACTTCCACCCCATCATTCCTTCTTCCCAATCTGGCTCCTGATATATTAGTTTATGAATTAAATTAATAAAATCTTAATTTTTATTAAATGTTATGAGTTAATTTATTTAACAGAGAAAGTAGTCATACTAAGCCAACAGTGATACAATACTGGGAACAGGTGATAATTATAGTACAGTTGGGATGCGGTACTATTGTACTACACCTGTCCCCTACAGTACTGTACCATGGTAACGCAGTACTCCTCGGCATCTCGTGTACGATGCAAACAATCGATTAGGTTGCGCTAGGATATTCACTCTATTGTCTAAGCGAAAAGATGGATAATCCAATCGTGTAATTATTTAAATAGCTCTTTTAACTCAGTGGACAATAAATTACAAAAAAGTGTGGAACTTCAGTTAAATAAATCAATTGTACTGACAATGAATGGTAGTTCTTTTTAGTGAATCGCGCACGATCACAACTTCTCACCCCGAATCGATCGCTTAGTAATCGTGGTGAGTCATGAAAACTAGATCTTGCAGTAGTAATGCATTATAATCCGATACTTGGAAAAAAAATATTTATTTTTCATTCAACTCTATTGCAAAGGTCAGGCGACAGAAGTTAACATTAGTCATTGAAGGATTATCACTCCTGAGTTCTTACATTAATATCATACATCAAACTGAATGATTTATTACAATTGTGATGACCTCACTAAGTTGCATAACGTTATATAAAAAGATTAAATCAGGTTAAATGGATAATCGATTTATTCCACTTCTGTTCCACAATCGAAACGCTCCGAGGCCCAAAGCGGGTACACAAATATTATTTCAAATAAACTATTATATCTTTTATATCGATTAGACAGACACGACTTTTAAGTGAAGTATTATTGGGAAGGCTAAGTTCGACTCCTAGCTTCTTTAGGTTATTATTTCTTCTAAGAATGAACTTCAAGAAGTTAAATACATTTATTTTGGTTTTATATATATATATATATATATATATATATATATATATTTTTTTTTTTTTTTTTTTTTTTTTTTTTCGGTTGGCTCTATAGACCTTGTAGATCTTTGGCCGCGCGATGTGGTGTTCTTACAGACATTTATTGCTTGCGGGAGCACAGACAGCCTGGAGGGGGTCACCCAACCTCACGTTGCTGCGAACCATGGTTTCCATGGTGCAGCGGCAGGCTGCCCATTGCTCCATAACCGGTCCCTTTGGGGCCAATTCAGCAGTGTCCTTCCCACCGACTCAATCGGGTTCAAGGACCGTGACAAATCGGCCTAGATCCACGGATTATGGCTGTCCGGAGTCAGCAGGCGCACGAGGACCTATATTTCTTTCCCCGAGACAGACCGTCCATGGACCAAACCTCCGGGCGGCTATTTTATGTCCTGGAAAACCACAACGCGATTCACAATTAAGGTACACGGGGTAGGGTCATCACTCCTACGCCCATATATATATATATATATATATATATATATATATATATATATATATATATGTAATATATTTAATATAGATGACAATAGATAGTAAACAAACTATCCATTAGTAGCACTGCGATGACTGTTCTACTTTTGGAGATGTCGTGGGCTTTTTTTTGGAGGGGAATCTGGAATATATTGGAATAAATGGTTATCAACAAGTGGGTTTGTGGGGTCATGGAGTTTGTAAATAAAGTATATCTATTTCGGACCAAAACTGCAACAAATCGGAAACTGAGTTATTTGTGGATCACTTTATTTGTGACATAATAAGGAGCATTTAGGATTCTTCAAAAGATTTCGGATTGTAAGCTTTGGATTATGAAGGAAATTGGATGGTCTTGTGGAACACACAAAGCTTCCTTTGCCTAAATATGCCTTATAATGGTATTATGAGCTTTTTATAATAAATCAAACGGTTGTCAAGTAAATTTTAAAGCGATAATCCTAGGTAAGGGATATGTTTAACACTGATATGTGGAATATTATTAAAGAATATCATGGGAGATGTAGTGCACTAATGCATTGCGACGGCTTTATTTTATACTTGCATTTTCGAGATCATTGTACGATGAATATGATGTGTGACTGCAGAGTTTGAACTAGAAAAAATAAATATAAAAACGAATTTTAGTGGCGTCATCGATTTCAATGAAACTTTTCTTTGGTGATACTAGATCGAAAAATATTAGACACGTGTCTGAGGGCTATTGCCGTACCAGCCGAGAAAAAAATATTTATTATATTTTAATAATTATATATTATAATTTGAACGATTTTTATATTATTTATTTCTGCCTTCCATTTTTTTTCTAAATTAACAACAATTGTGATAACTTCAACACGACTCCACCGATCCATACGAAACTTAGGAGTGGTTTAGTGACAAACAAATGAGAACCGGAGATATAAAATGAAACGTTTGCAATGTTTTTATTTATTTCACACTAATTTTTCTCCCTTATAAAGCCATAAAATCTAAAAGTTATTGGTCCATGCCAATAATTTAAAGATCAGAAATTCAGCTTTCCAACGGTTGTAGTAACGTTGAATTAGGATAAAATCCTGAGGAGTTATGAATGCTTATGCGAACGCTGGACATCGCCAGGGGAAAAAAAATTCTATTTTTTGATTTCTATGAAAATTCGTATTTAAGGGTTTTAAAGAACGCCAAAAACGGATCTGACTTGCCTTTTTCCAAAATATTTTTTGTTGGTCTACTTTACAAGAAGACGTTTTTGGTTTTTGTAAATTTTTGCACATTTTATACAATCGACAATATTTTTTTCTTATTTTACGCGAAAAAACAAATCGGTTGGTATATGAGGACCTTGAAATACATGCAGAGCAAAGGAATAAAACGATTATTTTTAAAATGTTGGCTCCTAGAGCGCATTGGCAAGAACCTCTGACACATGTCGAATATTTTCCGACCAAGTATCACCAAAAAAAGTATCATTGAAATCGGTGATAGCACGTCCGTACCCTCCCCCCCCCCCTCTTGTAAGAAAAAAAACTTTTCTTAGTTAACACATCTTGATGAAAGAACCTTTAAAATGTGTAACGAAAGAACGAAGATCTAGTGAATCATCAGCGGGGATGACTATTCATAGAATCCAAGATTAGAGCGACTTCGATCCAACTCGTCGAGCTTAATGGAGTCGGTTCCCCGAATTAGGGGCGGCTCTCAGCTCAAGCATTTCCTGGGAAACGAACAGAACAGCTGAAGTCGAGGACCTCTTGGAAATGGTGGTCGAGAGTTCACAATCTGAATCGGGCTATCCAGCAGTCTACACCAACGTTCAAGATGATTCGGAAATGATAATATCAGCTCTCTCAATTACATCCAATAACGTCAAAACTCAATTAATAATTCTATTTAAGGAAAAATGGTTGGCGTGCCGTTAGAAACAAAACATACAGTTATGAAATACACTGTTTAATGTATGCCAGCGTTTCGGCCTAATTTGTACGCTTTTATCAGTGCTAAAAAAAGTAAGATACGAGAATATTATAAATGTTAAAAATATATTTGTGCGATTATATGAATGGAATTAAATTGATTAAATAATCAACTTCAAGATTTAAACTGCAAATCTAATGTCGAACAAAGATTTCACTCAAAACCAATGCCATTACAACTGTTAACAACCCTCTTTCTTTTCACAGAAAAAAACAATTTTCATAATTATATTCGTTTCTAAAAAAAAACATTTGTTATCTCAGTTCACTTGAAATTTAAATTCATGGGAGAATTGTTCAGCCAATAAAAGAAATCTTTTTTTTTTTTTGCATGCTCAGCTTTTTTATTTCTTGATGATAATGGCTGAGAAGCGAGCGGCCGGAGGCTGTCACTGAAATGAATGCCCATCACAAACACACTCCACAACAGAGCAAACGATATTAATATTATCATGATAATAATGATATGATATGATAATAATGATATAATGATATATAATGAAATAATGATATATAATGATGATATTAGGATGTCAATATAAATAGGTAACACAAGCCTGCAAAATTTGGATTGTGACATCTTTTTTAACTTTTGATAATTGATCCACAAGTATATTTTAGCGCTGAATGACCTTCATTTTTTTTCATCACGTCAGGATTTTTCGCAATCTGGAAATAAATATATCGCAAATACGCCTTGAACCAAGAAATTCTGAATTTACTTTGGCCAGATGTAAGTCTCAAACCAAATCATTCAGATCAGAATGAGAAAAAAGCTATAAGATTGCACAGAGCAAAAAAAAAAAAAAATTAATAAATAATAAGAGAAAAAGTTTTCAGTCTATTTTGAAGTCTCATATCTCCGATTTTTTTTTTTACTTTTTACACATTTTTAATTTTGCGTTTGTGAAAAATCTTGAAGTGATGGAAGAAAATCAAGATAATTTTCAAGTTCAGCGTTAAAAAATACATGATAACCAGTTATCAAAAACTAAAAAACACAACCATCGCAGACCAGTGTAATTGACAACATCATTATTTATGTTTAAAATATTATTTTATTCCTTAATACACTCAATGAAATATTTTGAGTTGATTTTTATTTTCGAATTCAATTTATTGTATATATATTTTTTTTTTTAATGTCTTTATTATCCATAAACTCTAAAGGAACTCGCTTTTTTTAAAAATAATAAATTGCCAGAATTTGATTCATGATTAAATGACCAAGACATTAAAATTAACTTTTTTTGAAAACAAAAAAATTTAAATAGTATTGACTAAGAAAATGCCCGACTTGATGTTTGAGAGAGCGAAAAACCTAAATAGGCTAACTTCAAACGCTTCTCCTATAAAATTACACATTTTCGCAGTGTGTAAACTCTTCTTCCAACACAATTTTTTTTTCTATTTAATAAATATTTTTTCAAAACTAACACTTTATATATTTTAAAAAAATAATAACTCTTTTAAAGGGATTCTTAAGAAGTAGAATCGCTTGCCATATAAGTGAAAAGTATATTATTTTTATTCAATGTTAGGTTTAAAAGTACGAAAATATTCGGCGTCAAATGTATTCAGAAATCATAATACCCTATTTTTTACTTGTATAAAATGTCTACATTCCCACTAACCCTCAACATAATTTTATGTTCTAAACATTTCTTCTCCAGTATGTAGCTGATATCCAGCTTGGAAAGAAGTTTTTAATTAAAATGCGACGTAAAAGCAAAAATTCAACCATTGAAAGCGGCTTGGAATAATTTGTTTACGAGAAAAAGGAGAAACATTAAAAAAAAAATAGTTAAAATGTGAGGATGGCTATGTCTATTATGGGAGATGAAATAAAAAAGCATAGAAGTGAAATTCAGTTTCATACTAGTGGAAATGTTAGAGATGAAAGACTCATTACTAATAAAATCATTAAAAAAAAATCCTGGAATGTACTACCCAAGCTTTGAGCTGAAGAACTTCTGGAAGCACAATTAGTGTCCGCCGCGTTCAAAGAAAATAACATTTTCACAAAAGAGTAGCCAGAAAAAACACGTTAAAAAAAAAAACATCATTCAAGTCAATAAGAGAAAAAAGGATAGTACTCGCATTTTTTTTTTTTTATAGAAGCCTGATGAATTTTGGAATGATGTGATGGTTACAGATGAATCTCGTTTTAAAATGCATAGTTCTGCGATGGTTGTGTTTTTTAGTTTTTGATAACTGGTTATCATGTATTTTTTAACGCTGAACTTGAAAATTATCTTGATTTTCTTCCATCACTTCAAGATTTTTCACAAACGCAAAATTAAAAATGTGTAAAAAGTAAAAAAAAAAATCGGAGATATGAGACTTCAAAATAGACTGAAAACTTTTTCTCTTATTATTTATTAATTTTTTTTTTTTTTTGCTCTGTGCAATCTTATAGCTTTTTTCTCATTCTGATCTAAATGATTTGGTTTGAGACTTACATCTGGCCAAAGTAAATTCAGAATTTCTTGGTTCAAGGCGTATTTGCGATATATTTATTTCCAGATTGCGAAAAATCCTGACGTGATGAAAAAAAATGAAGGTCATTCAGCGCTAAAATATACTTGTGGATCAATTATCAAAAGTTAAAAAAGATGTCACAATCCAAATTTTGCAGGCTTGTGTTACCTATTTATATTGACATCATAATATCATCATTATATATCATTATTATCATATCATATCATTATTATCATGATAATATTAATATCATGATATATTAATAGTAATTGAACATTTGTAATGAAACCTTGAAAGAGAAATTTTTTGGGTTTATATTAAATAGGTCAAAAATAAAATTATTTTTAATGTGAATTTTGTTTTAGCTATTATGCACCGTCGTCTTAACATTTACAAGGAGATAAGATTTCTTTAAAAATAGATAAATAAATAAAAATTTCAGTGAATTCCGAATAATTTTGATACTATATATATATATATATATATATATATATATATATATATATATATATATATATATATATATAGGGAGCGGAGTAGCTCAGAGGTAAGGCACTAAGTTACAATGCTCCCGGTCCCGGGTTCGAGACCGGCTGTGGCAGATAATTATTTATTCTGTTATCAGCCGTGGATCGACCCTGTGGGATCGAGACCCTCCTGGGGACCACCCAGACTCTATAAAATGGGTACCATTAATTGGAGGAAAAACCTGGCGGTCGAGCGTGATCTCGGCCAAATCACCTCCTTGCACAACCGTTGGCCTAGAGACAGTACGGTCCTTAACAAGTACAGAACCCAAGACCCTTCATGGGTTGTAGTGATACAGGTTTATATTTATACATATATATATATATATATATATATATATATATATATATATATATATATATATATATATATATACTGAAGATGGTCCCAGGGATCTCGAAAGTCATCGCTACCGTTACACCACAAGCCATTTTCGATACTGTGCTGTATAGCACATTTACATTTTGTTTTACTTATACAAAGCATAATCACTTACTTGTACAGCGAAACTTATTAGAAAGATTTATTTTTAAACCGAATTCAACGTTATCATTTCGATTACTCGATAGGGGGCAATATCCACAGCTATATCGATATCGGTCGACCTAAACTATCGAGAAAGGGTGTCAGTGTGTCAGTACAGAATTAGAAATCATGTGAAAAAACGTTAGATAGCCTGTAACGTGCCTGGGCAGTATAGAAGCGATGGTTACTTATTTTATCATACACGGTTAATCCGTTATTTTTTAGCCGGTTGTTATTATCGAACTATTACCATAAATAGAAATTTCTGACGGTCTGTTTAGAAAAAATTGATGTAAGTTTTCAGTTAATCCTTGTTTTGAGACTTGTTGAACCGGTTATTCGAAAATTCCTTGTTTTGACAGTTTTTCAGACACTTATTTTTATTAAATTCTTGTGAAGGTTGTTCGCTTGATAACTAAGTCAAATTTATGCATGTTTTTTATTCTATTATTCTTCTTTCTTTTTTTTTATTTAATTCCTTTTTTTTTTTTTTAAGTTGATAACGAATTTCGAATACATTGCTTAAAGAAATCTCTTAAAAAACAAAATATACATACAAGAAAAGGTTTATGTAATATATATATATATATATATATATATATATATATATATATATATATATATATATATATATATATATATATATCCATTTATCATAAAACTGACAAACCAAACATATTCTCAAAACGTATTTTTTTTAAATATATCCTATACAACTCCTTTGACTAGTGGATTTATTGGAATATAAATAAAATAACAACAATCCCACTTCCAGGACTATCTCCTCAAAGCAATAACAATGCTTGTACTATGTCCGCAGTCATTATAAATTATTTTAGAGGTATTTGCTTCCTTCGTATAGAATGTACTAACCTCTGTCCTAAACTGAAGGTTTCACAGTACATTAAGGTCTAAAGAAAATTACATTACATTTATTTATATAGTTTGGCAGTACTCAATTTGTCACCAGAAAATTATTTTTGCAATATGCAAATCTGCGCTCAAAGGGTCATAGCGGTCAACTTAACAAGTCTCCAGGCTACCGCCTCGAAAGTAGTCGCGGTTGTATGGGTTCGTGTTGGATGTGTGTTTGTGCTAAAGAGTTCATGTTGTAAGCCAGTCTGTTGCGGATATCTGGGCGAATATCTGAAACTGTTAGCATTATGTACCAAATCACTTGTCACATAGAATGGGGCGTCTACTATTTTTTTCAATGCTTTTGACAGGAACGACTGAATTCATTTGATGTGTGAAGTTTTGGCAGAG